>WNWK01004374.1:0-141828 GCA_009830355.1 Cherax destructor | reverse complement strand
TGTAGGTTTTCTGTAAATTTTAAATTTAAATTCAATGTTACCCTTAATAATAAAAACATCTAGGAAGGGCAAAGAGTTATTTACTTCAAATTCAACAGTAAAATTTATAGAATGAGCTAAGCTATTTAATTTAACAAGGAAATGGTTTTGCTACATTCTTAGGCATAAGGCACAAATATCATCAACATATCTATACCACTTAGCTCTATTGGGAAGGATTGTGTTAAGCAATCTTGTTTCAAAAATTCCATATATAAATTAGTACTAAGAACAGGTGAAAGAGGATTTCCCATTTGCATACAAAACTTCTGAGGTAAAACTCATCATTCAATACAAATTTTCATCAACAATACAAAGTTTAATAAGTTTAATGGTAATAGGAACTGGCAATGGTAAATCGTAATTAACCAGTTCTTGCATATATATATATATATATATATATATATATATATATATATATATATATATATATATATATATATATATATATATATATATATATATATATATATATATATATATATATATATTTCATATATATATGAATATTATTGTGACCATAAACAACAAGTGGAATTGATCAATAACAACACTGCGACTACCCAAGGACTCGAACACATTTTGCTTTGGCCCGCCTCATGGTGAGCAAAAACCATTTGATGCTGTAACCCAAATGACCACCAAATCCTACAAGAATCACGCACCCAGCAGAGCTAGGTGTTTTACCGTGATCCGTCATTATGCCGGGTAAGCGCCCCGGCATAATGCTGTGACTATGCTCAAAGACCTACAATACTGGGGGTATTTTTTCGTCAGTGCATTCTCCTGAGTAGCAGCCATTAGCAGATGTCACGGACTACCGCCACACTTCACAGCGACTTCTTATTGCTCACGTGACTGCCGTGGTGAAAGGAAGGCTTGCACTGTTGTCTCTCATCTGCCCCTTCTTTTGTCCGGTGTTCCCTTTGGTTTTGTGGCTAAACGTGTTTGATTATGGGTAAAAGGAAGTCTTTAACACCTGAACCTTTAGCTCAAATCATAGGGCTTCACAAAGCTGGGCACCAGATGAAAGAAATAGTGGAGAATGTTAGTGTGTGTGAGCGTTCAGTGAGGAACTGGTAGTGGTGTCGAGGTACTGTCTACCAAACCTCCGCCTGGCCTCTCAAGGAAGATATCTGTTCGTACTTTAACTGTGTTTAAGAAGCAGGTAGAGAGTAACTTCTTTAATACAGTTAAGGTACGAACAGAGGTCTTTCTCGAGGGGCCAGGCCGAGGTTTGGCAGACAGTAACTCGACATCGCCACCAGCCTTAAAACGATGCACCCAGTTCCAAATTAAATGCTCACACACACTAACATTCTCCACTATTTCTTTCGTCTGGTGCCCAGCTTTGTGAAACCCTATGATTTGACCTATAGTTTCAGGTGTTAAAGACTTCCTTTTACCCATAAACAAACATGTATAGCCCTAAAACCAAAGGGAACACCGGACAAAAGATGGGGCGGATGAGAGACAACAGTGCAACACTTCCTCTCACCACGGCAGCTACATGAGCAATGATAAGTAACTGTGAAGTGTGGCGGTAGGCCGAGACGTCATGCTTATGGCTGCTACCCAGCAGAATGCACTGATGACAAAAGACCCCCCTGTATGGTAGGCCATTGAATTTCGTCACGGCATTATGCCGGGCCGCTCACATGGCATATTGCAATGACGAGCACTGTATAAATATATATATATATATATATATATATATATATATATATATATATATATATATATATATATATATATATATATATATATATATATAGTTACCCACGAACGAGTGGAGTGGTATTGATCAATAACAACTATGCGACTAGCCAAGGAGTCGAACATATGCTGCTTTGGTGAGCGAAAGGCACATGATGTTCTAGTCCACTGGACTATACAAATCTCAAAAATGATGCACACAGCCAAGCTAGGTTTTGTGAAAACTGGCAGCTTCTAGGCGAACATTTCTTACTGCTGCTTTGGCAACGAGACGGCGAAAAGTGTTACCAACAGCAATGGGTCTAATTCCCCCACACTTCTTCAAAGCGCATAATGAGGCTCAAAAAAGGTTTAATTTCTTCTGGAATCCGCCCAGCCAGACAGTTGTTGACGAAGGTTGTTAGCTGGCTGAGAAGAACTGATGCAGATGCGCCGAGTACTGAATTTACTATCTCTTCGAGGTGTTGTAGTCGAATTCCAGTGTAACCTCCTGCAGATCCTGCTGGAAATGACACTATCGCCTTATATACTTCTGATTCTGGCAAAATTAATTAACCAATGATGTGCTATTCCTCAGGGTTGTTGTTAACAACTATGGTGTCCCTTGTTGGGTGCTTGCCTCTTAGTGCTTGGGCGGTGGCTTCATCTTTGTGAGCAACAGTGTCGTCACTTGTAATTATTCTGATTGCTCCCACTGTTACCTTCTTCGATTTTTTTGCTAACCTCTACACAAATTTTCTCGTTTTCAGAGGAATTTCTCTTGGGTCTACCTCTGTGATTCCTGCGATGATGGGGCAGAGGGACACAATTATCTGTTCTTTTATAGTAGCACACTGACTTGATGACTGATGTGGTTAGCAGTTTGCCTCGTCTTTCAGGATCTGCAAGACAAACATTGCCGAACAGGAGTAGGTTGAGCCGTGCCTCAGGCTTTTAAGTTGGTGGAACCTCCATTCACCTGATTAAGAAGTTCTGTGAATTTCCCTGCCGCATATGGACGAGCCGATTTAGGAATGTGAGATATGGTACTGCTAGCAGTGGATTTGAGTGCCATCAGTGAAGTGAGTGTCAGTGAGGGAGGATACATAATGGTCATCTGAGGGGTGAAAGGAGCACTGAGGGGAGGTGGTCACCATAGACGAGGGTAGGACTGCATGTGTTTCCCTCCATCCCCAAACATGGGCACATACCATGCAGATTCGTTTCTATGACAGACGTTTGTATTATATATATATATATATATATATTATATATATATATATATATATATATATATATATATATATATGTCATGCCGATTAGGTAAAACTTGCTATTTTGGCTTAAATAGCAACGCTCACCTTGCCATATAAGACAAGTGAAAATTTGTGTATGGAATAATTTCGCCAAAATCATTCTGAACATAACGAAAAAAATATATTTCAATGTGTTTGTTTGTTATTAAATTAATGTTAACGTATATAAAATATATTTAGTTGGGTTAGGCTAAATTAAATTGCGCTTGTTGTAATAAGGTTAGGTAGGTTTTCAAAGTTTCTCTTGGTACAAAATTATAAATTCTTACATTAACATAAATGAAAAATATATATCTTTAAACGTATAAGATAAAATTTTAGAAAGGACTTAATTTTAGATGAGTTCTTGCTAATTGACCAGTTTTACCTAATCGGCACGACATATATATATAATTATTGTGACCATGATCAAGTGGTATTGAATCAATAAAAACGTTTCAACTAGCCAAGGATTCGAACCCATGTCGTTTTGGCTCTGAATTGTGGTGAGCGAAAATCACATGACGTCTTAGTCCACAGGATCACAAAGTCCTACTAGAACCAAGCACCCAGCCAAGCTAGGTGTGTTACTCTTTGTCCGAGGACATATGTGGGATAATTTCATTCTTATCCCCGTTTGGTTTACTAGCCTCCACAAGATGTATATATACTATTGTGACCACGAACAAGTGGCATTAAATCAATCAATAACTACGCTGCAACTAGCCGAGGATTCGAACCCATGTCGTTTTGGCCCTGCCTTGCGATGAGCGAAAATCACATTACGCCTTAGCCGACAGGACGACAATCCTACAAGAAACAAGCACCCAGCCAAGCTAGGTGTGTGGACCTGTGGACTAAGGTATTACAGTTTCAGGTAATCAAGGAATGTTAACCTGGCCGTAATGGGAGCTTGGAGCGAAAATGAACACAACAGTAGTCTTTAAATTATATTTTCCTTCACCAAGTGTGAACAGATGTATGTACACTATATACACTATGTACAGCAGTAGGAAATATAAGTGTACACCTCAGTAAATCAAGGCAAACAACAACAGCCAAAGACAGAGAGGCCACTGTGCTTCAACCAGCAGTTGATGAATCTGGCAATAGTGGAACATGAGTGACACCACATCACCTCTGCCATTCTCAGACCCACATTATGATTGGCTGAACCAAGGTACTGATTTAACGATGGGGCCCCCCGAATCGTTAAACCTTTAGCACCTGATTCGCTGGTTGGAGAGGCAACCTACATGAGAGTGTGTACATATGCTGAATAAATGTAACATACTCTTTGTATGCCACACCCCTTCCTCCATGGGTAGAGTGCCGCCATGGCATGGCATAATAATGGAATCACCTTTTCTCTCACCCATCTAACTCATTAGATAGAGCTCAACTTTTCTCGAGACATAAAGTCAAACTCTAAACTTATAGCGAGACAGCAGACAGTAAGGCTAATGTAGGTTCAAGAGATCTGTGGACGGTAGCAGAATATCCCCTCTCAAAAAAAAAAAAAACCCACCTCATTAAATTCAAGTTTTATATATACATACAAAAAAGAATGGGGGGGAAAGAGCTATTCTAACCATACAGTCCCTAACACACCCTAATCTAAATATAAATGTGGGAAGAGTATCTGCCAGCTTATTTTTTTTGCCAGTAATGTGGAAGATTTGGATATGGTAAGGTTGCAGCCTGAGACTACATCATGAGTCTTGTGTTGTGGTTCTTCATAGATTGAAGGTAGACCAGTGGGTTGTGGTCACTGTAGACTGTGACCACTTGAGGTGACTGACCCACATAGACCTCGAAATGCTCTAATGCCAGTATCAGAGTGAGGGCTACTTTTTCAATTGTGAGTAGGCCCTCTGGTGGGACTGGTATTTGGCAGAAAAGTAAGTTACAGGCTGCAACCCATCGTTCCCAGATTGCAGAAGTACTACTCCCCACCCCTGACTCACAAGCATCAACCTGTAATGTAAAAGGTTTTGAGAACTCAGGAGACAGGAGAATGGGTGCAGAGCAAAGTAATCACCTTGTTTTATTGAAGGAGTCTTGACACTCTGGGGTCCAGTGGAAAAAAATTGTGACTGGTAAGTGAGGTTAGAGGGGCTACGACATCTGCAAAATTCTCACAGAATCTTCTATAAAACCCTACCATGAGGTACTGGATAATTCTTAATGGCAAGGAGTTTAGCAAATTTAGGAGCCACTTTGCACTACCTACTTCATGGTGCAAAAAATAACAGTGGACTGACCAAAGGATGACTAAGATAAGTTAACAGTTAAGTGGAAACTTTGAAAAATCTCAAAGAGAGCCTTAAGCCTAAACATATGTTGGTCACAAGTATTCAACACAACTACTATGTCATCTAGGTAAGCGGTCATGCCTTCAAATCCTTTAATAGGCTGATGGATCATTTTCTGGAATTATGCTGGTGAGTTTTTCATTCCGAAGGGGGTTACTGTATATTGATAATGACCTACTGGAATTACGAAGGCAGAGATTTCCTTTGCCTTATCTGTTAAAGGTACCTGATAGTAACCTTTAAGTAGGTCTAGTCTAGATACAAAAGTAGCCTTACCCACGAAGTCGATTACGTAATCCAGACTTGGTAGAGGGTAAGCATCTGAAATAGTGACCTCATTCACCTTACGGTATTATGTACACATTCGGAACCCTCCATCAGCTTTCTTAACAAGCATGCACTGTGAAGCCCATGGACTAGATGACTCCTCCACTAACCCATGCTGTAACGTAAATTCTACCTCCTGCTGAAGTAGCCTCTGTTTTTCAGGATTAGCTCTGTAGGAAGAGAGTTTAATAGGTTTAGAGTTTCCAACATCTACATCATGATATCATAGGGTATATTTTTTTTGGAACATCTGAAAAGATATCAGGGTAAGATTGTTGGAGCGCAGTTAAACTTAATACTTCATTCTCAGACAGCCCCACCATTAAAAGGGTTAGGGTCATTGAGAAGGGCAGAATTGGGAAGCTTTACCAGAATTTAAGGAATAGAGTGCAAAGATTCATGGTCATCTACAGAGGCAGAGGACAGAGTCATTACTGGGACGTTATCTGGAGTATTAAATGCTTTAATTTGATTAAAGTAATTTTTGAGGTCTTGTTAAGGTTAGATACCACATAATTTACATCAGATAATTTACTTACAATTTGCATGGGTCCTGTAGATCTAGGTTTCAAGGTGTGGCTAAGTATAGACTCCTGCACTAACACCTTGTCTCCTGGATGGAAGGGGTGAAACTTTCAACTTCTGTCATACCTCTGTTTCATTGTATTATGAGCTG
The DNA here is from genome assembly GCA_009830355.1 of Cherax destructor. Lineage (NCBI taxonomy): Eukaryota > Metazoa > Arthropoda > Malacostraca > Decapoda > Parastacidae > Cherax > Cherax destructor. Next base: position 135,481 of record WNWK01004374.1, on the reverse strand, counting down.
CCTTTAAGTCCTTAGTCAACTGATGTGCCACCTGCAACCTTGACGAAGGGTTGTAGAGCTCGGCTTCAACAAAACGAGGAACTAGCTGTACTGCCTTCTTCAAACTAAAGTAATCTACACTCTGTTTAAATTGCCTCTTCTCCTTCTTTATATCAAACTCCTCCATAGCAAATGCTCGCTGCTCCCTGGTTTGTTCAAGAGTGAGTTTAGCTAACTCAAGCCCCAATGAAGTGGGCTCTCCTTTAGACAAACCCAGGCTCCTGCTGCTTCATGAGGCTGCTGGTTTTGCTATGATGTAGCGTTTCTCCCATTATTCTGCAAAAACACTAAGCAGAGATCTACGACTAATAGCTCCTGTAGCAGGTGATACGTCAATCTGGTACATTATAGTTGCTACAGTTTCTAATTTTGCATGAATAATATCACGAAGCTGGCAGCAGTAAGAGTGTTTTGATAGTCAATACCAATAGAACGAAAAATTCGCCAACAAAGCTGTATAGAAAGTTTGGGCAGGTTTAGAAGAGGGAACTCAGACACCAATCTTCTGACTCGAAAAGGTGGCATTAACCCCAACGTAACACGCTGTTTGCAATACATGCTCAAGCAGCCATGCACAGTATGACTGCATAATACTCACACACAATAGCAAAGCTGACACGCAATAGTGAAGCGACTGCATAGTTGACACTCAGTAATCGGAAGCGAATGGCAAAGCTGAGAAGCAATGCCAGATAGCAAAGCTATCTGAATGATACAAACACTAGCTCCTGCTCCATCTCCAACTCTTAGCTCCAGCTCCTGCTCTAAGTCCAGCTCCAGCTCTCATACAGGCTACCCATATTACAGTTTCAGGTAATCATGGCATGTTAACCTGGCTGTAATGGGAGCTTGGAACTAAAATAAACACAGTAGTAGTCTTTAAATTATATTTTCCTTCACCAAGTATGAACAGATGTATGCACACTATATACACTATGTACAGCGGTAAGAAATATAAGTGTACACCACGGTAAATCAAGGCAAACAACAACAGCCAAAGACAGAGAGACCACCGTGCTTCAACCAGCAGTTGATGAATCAGGCAATAGTGGAACATGAGTGATACCACATCACTTCTGCCATTGTCAGACCCACATTATGATTGGCTGAACCAAGGTACTGATTTAACGATGGGGCCCTCTGAATCGTTAAGCCCTTAGTCCCTGGTTCACTGGTTGGGGAGACAGCCTTTATGAGTGTGTACATACGCCGAATAAATGTAATGTACGTACTCTTTGCATGCCACATAAGGCATCATGTGATTATTGATTCAATACCACTTGTTCGTGGTAACAATAATATATATACTGCTTGTTGAGGCTAGTACACCAAAAAGGGATAAGAATGAAATTAGCTTATAGTCACCCATACCACTGTATATGCTTGGACTTACAGTAACACACTTGCCTCGGCTGGGTACTAGGTTCTTGTAGGATTGTGTGGTCCTGTGGGCTAAGACGTCATGTGATTTTCGCTCACCACAAGGTAGGCCCCAAACGACATGGGTTCGAATCCTCGGCTAGTTGCAATGTTGTTATTGATTCAATACCACTTGTTCGTTTGTCACAATAATATATATACTGCTTGTGGAGTCTAGTACACCAAACGGGGATAAGAATGAAATTAGCTTAGAGTCACCTACATCACCATATGTCCTCGGACCAAGAGTAACACACCTAGCTTGGCTGGGTACTTTGTTCTTGTAGGATTGTGTGGTCCAGTGGGCTAAGACGTCATGTGATTTTCGCTCACCACAAGGCAGGGCCACAACGACATGGGTTCGAATCCTCGGCTAGTCTTAGTGTTGTTATTGATATATATATATATATATATATATATATATATATATATATATATATATATATATATATATATATATATATATATATATACATATATATGTCGTGCCGATTGGTAAACTTGCAGTTTTGGCTTAAATAGCAACGCTCACCTTGCAATATAAGACAAGTGAAAATTTGTGTATGCAATAATTTCGCCCAAATCATTCTGAACATAACGAAAAAAATATATTTCATTGTGTTTGTTTATTATTAAATTAATGTTAACGTATCTAAAATATATTTAGTTGGGTTAGGCTAAATTTAATTGCGCTTGTTGTAATAAGGTTAGGTAGGTTTTCAAAGTTTCTCTTGGTACAAAATTAAAAATTTTTACATTAACATAAATGAAAAAAATATATCTTTAAACGTATAAGAGAAAATTTTAGAAAGGAATTAATTTTAGATGAGTTCTTGCTAATTGACCAGTTTTACCTAATCGGCACGACATATATATATATATATATATATATATATATATATATATATATATATATATATATATATATATATATATATATATATATATATATATATAAAACATATCATTATTGATATATATACGCAGTATAGACTCCTTCTGACTGTGATCTTTCTCTATATATACCCGCTTGTTTCTGCGTGGTGTATTGATATAAAATCCTTGATATGTCAGAACATGCAGGAGGAGAATGAAATAAGCTTGAATCCATATATATATATATATATATATATATATATATATATATATATATATATATATTTATTTTGTTCAACAAGTCGGCCGTCTCCCACCGAGGAAGGGTGACCCAAAAAGAAAGAAAATCCCCAAAGGAAAATACTTTCATCATCATTCAACACTTTCACCTCACTCATACATAATCACTGTCTTTGCAGAGGCAAAAAGATACGACAGCTGAGAATAAGTCCCTCCGAACTGTCACTATCCCAGACCCCTCCTTTAAAGTGCTGGCATTGTACTTCCAATTTCCAGGACTCAAGTCCCACTAAATCAATTAACTGGTTTCCCTGAATCCCTTCACAAAATATTACCCTGCCCACACTCCAACAGCTCGACCGGTCCCAAAAACCATTTGTCTCCATTCGCTCCTATCTAACACCCTCACACATGCTTCCTGGATGTCCAAGCCCCTCACCCACCTCTACCCCACCGTCCTTCACCTACAGATTTATACGCTCTCCAAGTCATTCTACTTTGATCAATTCTCTCTAAATGACCAAACCACCTCAACAACCACTCTTCAGCCCTCTGACAAATACTTTTAGTAACTCCACACCTTCTCCTAATTTCCACATTCCGAATTTTCTGCATAATATTTACAACACACATTGCCCTTAGACAGGACATCTCCACTGCCTCCAGCCTCCTCCTCGCTGCAGCATTTGCAACCCATGCTTCACACCCATATAAGAGTGTTGGTACCACTATATGTTCGTAAATTCCCTTCTTTGCCTCCATGGATAACGTTTTTTGTCTCCACAGATAACTCAACGCACCACTCACCTTTTTTTCTCCATCACTTCTCTGATTAACCTCATCCTTCATAAACCCATCCGCTGACAAGTGAACTCCCAAATATCTGAAAACATTCTCTTCTTCTATACTCCCTCTTTCCAATGTGATATCTAATTTTTCTTTATTTAAATCATTTGATACCCTCATCACCTTACTCTTATCTATGTTCACTTTCAACTTTCTACCTTTACACACCCTCCCAAACTCGTCCACTAACCTTTGCAACTTTTCTTTAGAATCTCCCATATGCACAGTATCATCAGCAAAAGGTAACTGTGTCAACTCCCATTTTGCGTTTATTTCCCCATAATTTAATCCCACCCCTCTCCCAAACACCCTAGCATTTACTTCTTTTACAACCCCATCTATAATTATATTAAACAACCATGGTGGCATTACACATCCCTGTCTAAGACCTACTTTTATAGGGAAGTAATCTCCCTCTCTCCTATACACCCTAACCTGAGCCTCACTATCCTCATAAAAGCTCTTTACAGCATTCAGTAACTTACTACCTATTCCATACACTTACAACATTTGCCACATTGCTCCAATATCCACTCTATTATATGCCTTTTCTAAATCCATAAAAGCAATGAAAACTTCCCTTCCTTTATCTAAATACTGTTCACATATATGATTCAATGTAAACACTTGATCTACACATCCCCTACCTACTCTAAAGCCTCCTTGCCCAATAGTAACCCTACTATACACTTTACCTGGTATACTCAATACACTTATTCCCCTATAATTCTTAAAATCTCTTTTATCCCACTTCCCTTTATATAAAAGAACTATACATGCTCTCTGCCAATCCCTACGTACCTTCCCCTCTTTCATACATTTATTAAACAAAAATACCAACTACTCCAACACTATATCTCTCCCTGCTTTTAACATTTCTGTTATGATACCGTCAATTTCAGCTGCTTTACCCCCTTTCATTCTATGTAATGCCTCACGCACCTCCCCCACACTCACATCCTGCTCTTCTTCACTCCTAAACGATGTTATACCTCCCTGGCCAGTACATAAAATTACTGCCTTCTTTTTTTCATCGACATTCTGTCTCATAAACATGCAAGATTTCAGGTACGTCGTGCTACTTCTACTTACACTTAGGTCACTCTACGCAAACATGTACACGTTTATGTATACACACTCATCTGAGTTTTCTTTGATTTTATCTTAATAGTTCTTGTTCTTATTGCTTTTTCTTTCATATCCATGGGGAAGTGTAATAAAAATCTTTCCTCCGTAAGCCATGCGTGTTGTAAAAGTCAACTAAAATGCCGGGAACAATGGGCTAGTAACCCCTTTTCCTGTATAGCTTACTAAAAAGAAAAATAAGAAAACCGTCAAAGTGGGATGTTTGAATGTGCGTGGATGTTGTGCGAATGATAAGAAAGAGATGATTGTAGATGTTTTGAATGAAAAGAAGCTGGATGTCCTGGCTTTAAGGGAGACAAAGCTGGAGGGGGTAGGAGAGTTTCAGTGGGAAGAAATAAATGGGATTAGGTCAGGGGTTTCAAATAGAGTTAGAGCTAAAGAAGGAGTGGCAATAATGTTGAATAATCAGTTATGGCAGGTAAAAAGGGAATATAAATGTATAAATTCAAGGATTATGAGGAGTAAAATAAAGGTTGGATGTGAAAAGTGGGTTATAGTAAGTGTTTATGCACCTGGAGAAGAGAGAAGTGTAGAGGAGAGAGAGAGATTTTGGGAAATGTTGAGTGAGTGTGTGGGGAGTTTTGAACCAAGTGAAAGAGTAATTGTGGTTGGGGATCTTAATGCTAAAGTGGGTAAAAATGTTGTGGAGGGAGTAGTAGGTAAATTTGGGGTGCCAGGGGTAAATGTAAATGGGGAACCATTAATTGAGCTATGTGTAGAAAGAGGTTTGGTAATAAGTAATACGTATTTTATGAAAAAGAGGATAAATAAATATACAAGGTATGATATAGCACGTAAGGAAAGTAGTTTGTTGGATTATGTATTGGTGGATAAAAGGTTGATGTGTAGGCTTCAGGATGTACATCTTTATAGAGGAGCAACGAATATATCAGATCATTATTTAGTTGTAGCTACAGTTAGAGTAAAAGGTAGATGGGACAAAAAGAAAATGGCAACAACAAGTAAGAGAGAGATAAAAGTGTATAAACTAAGGGAGGAGGAAGTTAGGGTGAGATATAAGCGACTATTAGCAGAAACGTGGGCTAGTGCAAGTATGAGTAGTAGGGGGGTTGAAGAGAGTTGGGATAGTTTTAAAAATGCAGTATTAGAATGTGGAGCAGAAGGTTGTGGCTGTAGAAGGGTGGGTGCAGGAGGAAAGAGGAGTGAGTGGTGGAATGAAGAAGTAAAGGGTGTGATAAAAGAGAAAAAGGTAGCTTATGAGAGGTTTTTACAAAACAGAAGTGTTAATAGAAGAGAAGAGTATATGGAGAGTAAAAGAAAGGTGAAGAGAGTGGTGAGAGAGTGCAAAAGAAGAGCGGATGAAAGAATGGGAGAGGCTCTGTCAAGAAATTTTGCTGAAAACAAGAAAAAAAATTGGAGTGAGATAAACAACGTAAGAAACCCTAGGGAACGAATGGATTTGTCAGTTAAAAACAGAGTAGGGGAGTTAGTAGATGGGGAGCTGGAGGTATTGGGTAGATGGTGGGAATATTTTGAGGAACTTTTAAATGTCGATAAAAAAAGGGAGGCGGTAATTTCATGTACTGGCCAGGGAGGTACAACATCGTTTAGGAGTGAAGAAGAGCAGGATGTGAGTGTGGGGGAGGTGCGTGAGGCATTATGTAGAATGAAAGGGGGTAAAGCTGCTGGAATTGACGGAATCATGACAGAAATGTTAAAAGCAGGGGGATATATTGCTGGAGTGGTTGGTATTTTGTTTAATAAATGTATGAAAGAGGGAAGGTACCTAGGGATTGGCAGAGAGCATGTATAGTTCCTTTATATAAAGGGAAGGGGGATAAAAGAGAGTGTAAAAAATATAGGGGAATAAGTTTACTGAGTATACCAGGTAAAGTGTATGGCAGGATTATTATTGAAAGAATTAGAGGTAAGACAGAGAGTAGGATTGCAGATGAGCAAGGAGGCTTTAGAGTGGGTAGGGGATGTTAGATCTCGTGTGTACAGTGAAGCATATATGTGAACAGTATTTAGATAAAGGAAAAGAAAAGTTTTTATTGCATTTATGGATTCAGAAAAGGCATATGATAGAGTGGATAGGGGAGCAATGTGGGAAATGTTGCAAGTGTATGGAATAGGTAGTAAGTTACTGAAGGCTGTAAAGAGTTTTTATAAGGATAGTGAGGCTCAGGTTATGGTGTGTAGGAGAGAGGGAGATTACTTTCCGGTAAAAGTAGGTCTTAGACAGGGATGTGTAATGTCACCATGGTTGTTTAATATATTTATAGATGGGGTTGTAAAAGAAGTAAATGCTAGGGTGTTGGGAAGAGGGGTGGGATTAAATTATGGAGAATTAAATGCAAAATGGGAGTTGACACAGTTACTTTTTGCTGATGATGCTGTGCTTATGGGAGATTCTAAAGAAAAGTTGCAAAGGTTAGTGGACGAGTTTGGGAGAGTGTGTAAAGGTAGAAAGTTAGAAAATGAACATAGATAAGAGTAAGGTGATGAGGGTATCAAACGATTTAAATAAAGAAAAAATTGGATATCACATTGGAGAGAGGGATTATGGAAGAAGTAAATGGTTTCAGATATTTGGGAGTTGACGTGTCAGTGGATGGGCTTATGAAGGATGAGGTTAACCATAGAATTGATGAAGGAAAAAAGGTGAGTGGTGCGTTGAGTTATCTGTGGAGACAAAAAACGTTGTCCATGGAGGCAAAGAAGGGAATGTACGAAAGTATAGTGGTACCAACACTCTTATATGGGTGTGAAGCATGGGTTGCAAATGCTGCAGAAAGGAGGAGGCTGGAGGCTTTGGAGATGTCCTGTCTAAGGACAATGTGTGGTGTAAATATTATGCAGAAAATTCGGAATGTGGAAATTAGGAGGTGTGGAGTTACTAAAAGTATTTGTCAGAGGGCTGAAGAGGGGTTGTTGAGGTGGTTTGGTCATTTAGAGAGAATTGATCAAAGTAGAATGACTTGGAGAGCGTATAAATCTGTAGGGAAAGGAAGGCGGGGTAAGGGTCGTCCTAGAAAAGGTTTGGAGGGAAGGGGTAAAGGAGGTATTGTGGGCGTGGGGCTTGGACTTCCAGCAAGCATGTATGAGCGTGTTAGATTGGAGTGAATGGAGACGAATAGTTTTTGGGACATGTCGATCTGTTGGAGTGTGAGCAGGGTAACATTTTGTGAAGGGATTCAGGGAAACCAGTAAATTGATTTAGTTGGACTTGAGTCCTGGAATTGGGAAGTACAATGCATGCACTTTAAAGGAGGGGTCTGGGATAGTGACAACTGGGAGGGACAATTCTCAGCTGTCGTATCTGAGCTCCTCTGCAAAGACAGTGATTATGTATGAGTGTGGTGAAAGTATTGAATGATGATGAAAGTATTTTCTTTTGGGGGATTTTCTTTCTTTTTGGGTCACCCTGCCTCGGTGGGAGACGGCCGACTTGTTGAAAAAAAAAATTACCCCCTATGGGTTTAGCTCTTCCCTTAACTATAATAATCTTACTATCTCTAAAATATCATCTAATCTTTTATTATTTAATGTTGATATAAAATTAGGGGTGGATATATGTTCCAGTTTTGACTTGTAGTAACGGCACGCCTCTAGCAAGACAGTGATAGAGTGAGCAATGGTGAAAGTGTTTCTTATTTTTCTGGTCACCCTACCTTGGTGGGAAACAGCCGATTTGTTATATATATATATATATATATATATATATATATATATATATATATATATATATATATATATATATATATATATATATATAAAATATATATATATATATATATATATATATATATATATATGTTTATATTGTTACTATTCAAAATGATTGTGTGTTTAATTTTTATATAATAAAAACAAATTCTGAATTTAACAACAAAGCAATACAAAGCATAACATTACATTAAGTTATTACTTGTTCAGATAATGATGCTAAGATTCACTTCAGAAAAAAACATTTAATGCTAATTCACAAACTTATAATTATGTACAGCTGCTTGCGATAAATTTTAATATTTCCTTTTATATAAAATTTTGCTTGCTCGACCACGAGAATAAAAAATGTTAATTATCAATTGCATCTTCACAGCCAATCCTGTTAATAATACATAGTGTTTCACGGTTATCTGGAGAGTCAAATGGGTGACTGATACATCAGCATTAAGCAATGATAATCTCACCTAAAATGTTTCTTCTCAGCGCCATCGGCGTCAATTTCTATTCTGACTTTTGGATATTGTTTTCACCTTTATCTTATGCTTCTTTTATTGTCGTTGTGGTATGATATTTTTGGATATTTTTTTTTTTTTTTTTTGACAGAGGACAGTATAACTTATTTATATCTAATCAAACCTAATTTGTCCTGAATAATGAATATGGAGAAATTTGTGGCACTGTATCAAAAAAAATTTCATTGAACGTAAGAGGATTGGTTGACGATCATACTGAATATAAAACAATTACTTCTGTTTATATTTAAGTAAATTAACATGAGCAAATAAACAATATTTCGAAGTGTTTACTTTTAAACATTCTTTTATCTGACAGCTGGAAGAGTTATCTCATCACCACTTGCCCAGACGAGATACACAAGTTTACCATCACAGGTGGTGCAAGCTGGCCTACCAACACAGGTGATGCAGGCTGGCCTACCAACACAGGTGGTGCAGGCTGGCCTACCAACACAGGTGGTGCAGGCTGGCCTACCTAAACAAGTGGATCATGCTGATACGAATATAAATATGGAGCAGGAGGACCTGACAAAACAAATGTTCAAGACTGATATGACAACTCAGGTTTCGCAGGCTGGGCAGACAACAAAGATGGCGCCAGCTGGACTGACAACAAAGACGGTTGAAGCTGAACTTTCCACACAGTTGGTGGAAACTGGGTTGTCACCACAGGTGGTAGCGGGTGGCCTGAGGAGACAGGTGGAGGATACAGTACTGACCACACAAGTGGTGCAGGATGTGCTCACCTCAGCATCACTTGTCAACAACTTGGTAATTTTCATTACTGACGGCACTACCTCACCCGCCACTTTCTTCACGGCAAGTGCCTAAGTATTTTGGTTAAAGAAAATTTAAAGCTGGATATTTAAAATTAGCATTCAACGATGTTTTTTCTAATGTCATTGTGCTGGAAAATAAGATGTTTTGTCGAATATGAAAATACAACATCATTTATCAACTGACAGTATTCTACTAGAGTTAGAGAGACACAAATCATATTTGTGTTTAGTATAGTAATCCTTCACTCTCACTCTCTTATAACATTATATTGCTTCTGCAACATGTCATGTGTATGGGAAGTATTGGGCAACATAGCCTCAAATTAACAAAATATTTTTTCCGCATACCTTACCAAAGTTTCTTTTTAGGTAGTGGATCATCGCTTGTTCTCAAGAGGTCTGGCATTTTTTGAAGCAGTGCCAAGCAGCTCGGAGTTAAAGGTCAAACATCTGTCTCTGCTGGTTGAAAATGTTAAGCTGGTATGTTGCTTGCGTATTGCTCTCAATACATTAAATACACTGAAACTACACTGGTTAAAGTTCTGGTATGTTTTCTGTCACTGTTCTAGTTCTGTAAGAACTGTGTCTCAGAATATACGTGAACACACACTATTATCATTAAAGAAAGAATATAACACTTTGTTAATGAGTTGGGTGAAACTTGTAGTAAATTTCTGGTATATGCGTTCACACACTTTAATCTCAACACTTGTTGATTCATGCTAAGTATCAAGTATAGGGAAGCAAATTCTGAAGCATTACTTTCATTGGACAATTATATAGTAAATACTAAAATTTAGGTTATGAACTAAACATAACTAACAAAACATGTTTATGTTTCTGGTTTTGTCATACTTTGTTATTAGACATGATATATTATTCTTGTTTCAAAAGTAATCTTTCAGAACTGCCCAAAATTGTGAAAACAATATAATAGTCGCGGCTCAGAGTGGAAGAAGAAATTTATGTACAGTTCAGGACATTTATTGTATGGAAAATTTCACCACTAGTGGCTTCTGCAGCCCTAATTCAGAGGCCATAAATTAACTGTCAGGTTTGGAAAGAAGAGGGAAGTGGGGATAGTCGAAGACAAGCAACAGAGACGAGTGTCTTCCGTAGTAGAAGCAGAACCAGGGCTTAACCCAGCAGCACAACACTTGATGAAGCTGGGGACAGCTGGCAGGTGCAGGAGTTCTGGTGAAGTTCTATTTACTGTGAAAATTTGAATAATTCGTTCATATTGGAATTTCTTAAACATTTCGTATGGTAGGTATGTGAATATTTTATAGTTTTCGAAACTGTCGATGAATTGTTTCACAAAACTTTGAACTTGTAGATGAATGCTTCAGAGAACCGACAAGTTGATAAATTAGACACATATGCAACACTTGGGTATCTTTATTGAAGAAACGTTTAGACACACAGTGGCTTCATCAGTCCATACAAAGTCTGAGACAACAACATCTTGGGATCTTGATACAAACGGAATCTTCAACACTTGTCCAACCTTTGGACGAAGACCTACTTCGACTAGTGGATGGTACCACTATGACCCCGCCTCCTGCTGCTTCGCCTCACCTGACTACAGTATATAAGCCACTTCTGTTGTCCTATGCTGTACTTACTACAAGATTGATGGACTGAACACATCGACTCCAGACCGAGGAACTGATTACATCAAACTCCTCCTCTTCTTACAACTTTCTACCTTGTATTGGACTGATGAAGCCACTGTGTGGCGAAACGTTTCCTCAATAAAGATACCGAAGTGTTGCATATGTGTCTAATTTATCATCTTTGAACATGTTGTGTGTACCTGTCTGGAGCAACAGAGGTGAATTTGACAGTTCCACTGCAGAATTGATGGTGGAGTTAATTGACGAACATGGTGTTCTCATTAGCAGGATTTAAATTTTTTTCAGATTATGCCAACGAAGTGGCTAGTTGATTGTGCACCCCATATCCATCCTGTGGATGGTAGCAGCTAAACGCAAGAGCATATGGATGCACAAAAGGCCTAGAAACTACGTCCGAAAAGGCTTAACAGGAGTACATTTGGATTTATATCTTCAGTTCATTTATCTCTTACAAGGAAATTTCTGAAATTTGCTTAGTATATCTTATTTTCATTAATAATATATCTTGAAATGCCGCATAGGTTATTATACTGTAAGTTTATTCAGGTATACACAAATACATTTACATAGATTATCATACATAGCAGCATATGTGTAGAGAACCTAGGATAACCCAAAAAAGTCAGACAGAGTGACTTATTTCCATTGGGTCCTTGGGGTCTCTATATTCTTCATTATCAGGTGTAGTGAAGAGTCGAAGATTTTTCCAGGATAGGCCGGGGGTGTGATTGTCGACTTCATTTCTTTGTCAGAGGTAGGACAAACTTGATCTTTAGATGGAGTTACCGTAGGTTTGCAAGTGGTGACAGACTGAACAGGCAGCTGATGGGTCATAGGCGGATTGAGCGGTTGTGGGTAGGGGATTTTAGGGCATGGTAATACCTACTTTTCTGGAGAAGATTTTCATGTTCTAATGTTACGATAGTTTAAGCTGGGAAAATTGTTGAAGTGGAATGGTTCATTGATAATTATATCGTGAAGGTTCCAGGGCAGGAGGCGTTCTTAATGTGTGCATACATCATGCAGTACATGACCTTGATTGGAGCACCACCTGGGAATGTTGGAATAAAGTTGGTTGCAGAACTTGTCTGTTGGGTAACTTCGAGAATTTGGGATTGAAGCGCAAGTCGGAGTCTTTTTTTTTTTTTTTTTTTTTTACGAATTCCTTCATGGGGTGATGTGTAGAAATCGCTCTGGTTCTGTTCTAGGGATCAAAGTGTAATATAGTATGCACAGACCAACATTGAGTGTATGAGATTCTAAGGGGATTTCGGCGAAGGTGACCTTGATCATGGATCTGGCGGTTAGAATTTTTGTGATGGAGTTGACAGTTGACCAGTCATTTTGACATTCAATGAGTCGTTTCATGTCGCCTATTGATTTGCTGGTGATATTAGGACCAAGCGTCTTGGCCATCAACACAGGAAAAGAAGCTACTCTGAAGCCACGGTGATACGCAGAATGTGGGATAACCTGGGACTCAACACCTTGTCTAAGGGCAAAAGATAAAAATTACACAAATCACATGTAAAACTAGGCCACCAAGGGCTATCCCAGTCAAAATAGAAAGCGTTAAACAAGCAGTTATTACTCCAATAGGTTGGTTATCAGAGGGTTTACTCAAAATTCCTAGTTAAGAAAATATACAATTAATTATGATTAACAATATATACACACTCCAGAAAACACCCTCATATTTCTCTTGGCCTAAACGGCTCAATAAAAGTACATGAGGAGCTGGTAGCTAGAGCGTCAACTCAAAACAAAAACACATGTACCTATGGGGTCGGTTCCCAGCAGACGCTGGGCCCTTCTCTCCACCCAAGACCATCACCTCCTATTTCCTCAGTCCTCACTCATCCCGCCAAGCCCCGGCCATATCAGAGCCCAGGGGAGCGTACCGGTAAACAATAGAAGTGCCTATGGCTTGTGTTGGCTAAACAAAAGGAGTACATCTTAACTAGGCGGTGTCTGATAGCCTCTCTCACCCATGCCGCTCCACGTGACCGCCTCCAAAAAAAAAACCACCCAGCTTACCGACCCCATCCACACATGGAAAATAAGTCCCGGCAAGAATCCTTTATATTTACAGTGTAAAGTACTTTACAGTACTCCCAAATGCACAGTATGAATTATAAAACTAAGCTTTACAATTATAACATTCATACTATTATGCTCTACACTTATGTCATAGTTCATACAAATTATGGCACACTTCTCCGCTATGTATACATTGCAATGTCATGCAGAACCCTGCATAACACCCCCATCCCTAGACCATAGGCCTCACTCTGCTAGCGGGATCCACACGGACACCGCTAGGCAAAAGGAAAAAAGAAAGAAAGGTCTGAGGCAACGGGCAAACATTACAACAGGTGAACTTCTGCCATACAATCTTGGACTTTTGTTACTACAAATGCTAGACTGCGGACATGTGAAACTCGCCTAACATAAAAGTCACGCTCCTACTACAACTATGTTAGGAAAATGCACTATCACAACATAGTGCTGACCGGCCAAGCAACGCCTTGAAGCATTTTACATAAATTACAGCAAGCAACATTATAACCTAATGAGTTAAAGATCACATTACCCCGCCATATCACAGGAGAGGAAAAATATCAGGTCCCAAAAACGGGGTGAATAGTCACATAAATTTTCTTGGCTGGACTGTGGCTTTAAAACACTGGAGTCATCACCGAAGACCCCTCAAAAAGGTGGACTGACCAGGCCGGCACCTACATGTCGTTCCAAGGTGATCAAAAAAAAAAAAGAAAAAAATATAAGAGTCATGAAGAAAAACACCTCGGATCATGCGACATGGTCCAAAAAGTAGGGGGCATCACCTCCAGCCCCACATTCACCCAAAACTTTAGGTCCAACAGCCACTATACCAACATAAAACACAGGTGAGGTGTACCAGCCAACACCTAAAAAAAAACGGAGCATACATTACCTAGGCATGGCACCTGATGTGACTACCCCTAAAACACACAATAGGGAATTCTGACACTTCCAACTCCGCTCAACCTGCCCTTCTCCTTTGGGTGGTCCAAGGTTCCATCTACACGTCTTCCGCAAATCACTGCAAAACAAGAACAGATAAGTGATCTATACACTACATCGTGTACATTATTTACACACAAAACACAGGATCAGTAACCACATTCTCCATTCCCTTCACGTAATGAATCACCAGGTTTACAAGTTGGAAAAACAAGGCCCACCTAGTGAGTCTCTAAGGGTGGTTCCTCATTAAGTGAAGGAAACTTACTGGATTGTGGTCACAATAGACCATAACAGGATGCAGAGACCCTGTTACATATACAGAAAAAAAAGTTTCACTTCCAGAACCAAAGCCAGAGCCTCCTTTGCTATGGTGGCATAGCTTCCTTGGTGTCTATTACGTTTTTCCAAGAAGTAGCTGACTGGCATTACTTGCCCTGCTCTTCCCTGCAACAAGACTGCCCCAACCCACGTATCATTTTTCAAAACCCAGGGTGAGTAACACATGTTTACAAATAAAAAATCATGAGGGTTAATGTCATACAAAAGGTTCATGTACAAAGATATTAAAGTTACAATTATAGGTGTGTCCTTGGCACATAAGGTCATAGGAATCAAATAATCCTGCCACATACTCACAACTGTGGTATCTAGTACATCAATGAAATTATTCTTAAGAGGAAACCCTTCAACATTAGTTAGCGAATTTACTTTGCGGCAGTCAGTGAACCTGCTGAGAGTGTCATCAAGTGTGAGACCCTTGAAAGGCAATGTCCACTGACTCTCGCTAAGTACCATGAAAAGATAAAAAAAAACTTCACATCTTCCTCCCTGCATGTGTCTTCCCACAACAAGTTTATATTGCCCCAAACATGCTGAATGTGCTCAGCTACATTTACCTCATGGGAATCCACCTGGCCCCCATTTTCAGCATCCCATAACTCCTTCGCAAAGGCCCACCATTGCTGAGCCACCACTACAACCCTTCTTTCAGTAGATCCAGACCTTCCACAATCTCGTACAATGTTCCTGTGTACATCATCTTCATCAGGGGCCTTATCCACCATCATTTTGAAACCACCACACTGTTCCATTATAGCCTTCCCAGGACTCGGCGCTAATGCTAATCCCATCTGTCCAGCTTCCAGAATATGTAGCACCACCTCATGGTCCCACGTCATCCTGGGCAGACTGGCAGGCTGGTGCACTAGTGCCGTCGACCCCATCTTAGCCAAACAGTCTCTGAAACTGAGATAAAACACCGAGGGGGAAGCACGGTAATGAAAATGAGGGGCATACCTTCATTCCAGTCCTTCTTGTACTGGGTAAAATAAACGTGCATCGTCCTGAGAGACTGGTAAAACCAGTACTTTTCTTTGACTCTCAGAGTGATAGACATTGGAAACCTTACCCTTAAGTTCGTCTCTCCAAACTACATGACGTTTTGTAACATTTGACTTCTGGTTGGCTTGTGCAAAGCCTAACTGACGCAATTTCTCCAGAAATCTCAAAACTACGCACACAAAATTATTAGGAAGAGGCTGGAACTCTGGTAACCTGGTTAAAAGATAAGTGATTGATAAATATTTATTATCCACCTCTCCCTTCTCAATAGTGAAATATTCTCCATTGGGAATCTGTAAAGAATTCAGAACCTTATCCTCAAATGGCTCTGACATGACTGCTTGGTCACATACTCAGTAAAATGAACATTTGGTAAATTTGGGAACCACTTCCCCTGTAACAGCTGCCAACTTTAATAGCCTTCAGGGAGTCACCACATCCCTTGACCTTAACCAGCTGCGTCAGAGGCAGGGTAGCCACTTCCAAGCCAGCACCGAGACCTTCCACTAAACCGGGGTTGACCTGGGTTGGGTTATCACTGTCCAGAGTCTCCTGCAGGTCAGACTCAATGAATAGGCTCTCCAGGCCCAAATCACCACAGTCAGTAGATAGATCAAAGCAGGGTACAGAAGTTCTTCTCTTGCTTACCTGACTATTTATAGTTCACACTGAAAATCTTTCAGTTACCGTAGCTCCAGTTTGTGCATTACCACCTTTTAAACAAAGATCCTGCGAAACTAAACATTCCTCACTTTTGAGGAATCCCACAACATTGTTGCCTAGTAGAAGGTCAATACCTGCAAAAGGTACATCTGTAATACCTACAGGTAGGTACCCAGACTGGTACGCAGACTCCACCCATAACCTGTGCACTGGAGTCCTGACAGTGACTCCGGTAATCCCTTTGAGAAAAATGTCCAACCCGGTGTATGTGTCACCCGACACTGGCAATGCACCTCTGCGAAGCAAGGTGCATGTGCTACCAGTGTCCCTCAAAGATACAACACCTGATATCCTACCTTTATTTTGGTGTAAGGCCACGGTAGACTTACTTGAATAGACCTTCATCCGAGGGTATAAGACAGCTGGTCTTCTTTGTGTACCTTGAGGCAAGACTGCAATGCAAGCAAGAGCATGTGTAACTGGTGTACGTACTGGAGAAACATCTGCTGCAGCCTGGTCTTTAAGCATCTATCTACAATATAGCTGCAGGTGGCCCTGTTTATTGCAATATGTACAGTGATAAGGTTTAAAAGCCCCCTGTCCATTGACATATGCTGGGGCCCTTGACCCTGGGCTCTTCTTGCCTGTCCCCGGTAGTCCTGGACTTGTGATAGCTGACTTGAAACCTTCCTGGGTAGGTACTGGAAAATTAGGCTTATTAAAACTCTGGTGGTTATTAGGCTGGAAAATAGGTGGCTTAAACTTCTGAAATTTCTTATTCCTACTGGTAGGTGGAGAAAACTTACCATTATTAATATGTGGTGGGTGGTAACTACTACCAAATTTTTGGTTAGTTAAACATCTATCACCAGGCTCTAAAGCATTATTAAAATCATCCAGATCTTTCTCCTCAAGATATACCTTAAGGTCAGGAGGAACATTTCTCAAAAGATCCTCTAGCAAAATTAAGGTACACATCCCCTCATAATTGTCTACCACCTCTTTTGAGCGCCACCACCTGTTTAGAAGTGACATCTTCTCCTTAACATATTCTACCAATGACTGCCCCGCCAGAAACTTAAGTCCTATAAACTTCTGCCGATATCTTTCTGACAACATCTGATAAACCAGTAACACTACCTCCTTCAGTTTCTTATAATCAGAAAAGTCTCGTCCATCCAGAGAACTAACTGCTAATTGGGTTCGTGCTAATTTCGTTCTTTTCTTTTCCGGCCAATCTTGGGATTTAGCCGAACTTTCAAATAACAGAAAAAATTGGTCTTGGTCATTCTCTAGGAACTTTGGTACAAATTTTATGGCTTTGTCTGAATGAAATGTATCTACCCTCTTGTTTGTGGCTTGCTTCAACACTTCTAACTCTTTCTGTTCCTGCATTTGTGTAAGCTCAATCCTTAATCGGTCTTTTTCGTCCACAACTAGGGCTAATTTCAACCTCATAAGTTCTACTTCCCTATCCAGGTTCCTAACAGTGGAACCTAACTTAGGATTTCTTCCATCACCCATATCATCCCCAGCAATGTCACCACTGAGAAGTTTTGGAAATTAGTAGCATAAAACACTTGCTATCTACCACAGAACTTATATAAAATAATAAATCACACAGCAAAGCACCTACACTAAATGATTATTATATTCACAAGGGGATATTATCATGTAACTTCCTAAAATTAAACAGGAGTACACACAAGACCCTGGCAGGAAAATAGAGCTATTGCACCTGCCAAGGAAAATTAGTTCCAGAAAATTAGTTATTAATAACACCCCAGAAATCAGCAATATTACACACAAAACAAGTAGAACCTGGGGTTATTGCACATTAATCCCTCAAAAATACTGGTATAAATAAAACAAAAAAAAAATCAGCAATATTGCATTTGCTAAGGTAAAATATTTCCCAGAAAAAATTATGGTTACTAATAACACTCTAAAAATCAGAACTATTGCACACAAAAGCTAGTAGTAACCTGAGTTTACTACACCTGCAAAGGTAAGGCAACATTTTAGTGTAGGCATTTTCTAGAGAATCCTTCCTCTAACCCACCCAATAAAGTATGATTATTAACTTTCCAGGTTGCAAACTTGAATTATCACATAAAATTGTATTATTCTTCCATATACAGGCCCCGTGTTACGCAGAATATGGGATAACCTGGGACTCAACACCTTGTCTAAGGGCAAAAGGTAAAAGTTACACAAATCACATGTAAAACTAGGCCATCCAGGGCTATCCCAGTCAAAATAGAAAGCGTTAAACAAGCAGTTATTACTCCAATGGGTTGGTTATCAGAGGGTTTACACAAAATTCCTAGTTAAGAAAATATACACCCTCATATTTCTCTTAGCCTAAACGCCCTAATAAAAAGTACATGAGGAGCTGGCAGCTAGAGCGTCCACTCAAAACAAAAACACATGTACACACATCCAGCACATATAAAAATCTGTCATGTCAGAGATCACAGTCATCCTATTGATTGGTCTTCTGCTAAAACTGTCTACCCTACGTCCAACTTTCACAGTCGCCGTTTGGTTGAATCCTCCCTTATACACAGCTTTCCCTGTATGAATCTTAGCCCTGGCTTTGTCTCTGTAGATGCTTTCATCTCCCATTACATTGTTAAATGCTCCAAATTTCAGAACACCCGTGACTTAACCTCATTCCTTCCCCTTCTTTCTCTTCCCCCTTCTCCTTTCTCCTCTGGGTTCTCTTTCTTTTCTTTTCTTTTGCCTTGTATTTGTCCTCTATTTTATTTTAATTTTTCCCCACTGTGTTCTTGTTCTTACCCTTGCGGGACGCCAGCGTCTTTGCAGTGCTCCTTTCCTAGTTTATGACTGACTCCACTACTACTACCACTACCACTATCACTACTACCTCCATTACCCCTCCACCACTTTCTTGTGCCCTTTCTGCCTGCCTATAAATACCCCTTCCACCTGTCCTTGGTGTTAGTGTGACTTTGTAAATGGTCCAAGTCGGACCGAAACGTCGTCGTAAGCTCCTCTCTTTTTATATGTGCGGGTTGTGTGTGTATTGTTCCAGTCACGGTATTGTGCCTTTTTTGTTATTTAAAAACACTTGTACCTATGGGGTCGGTGCCTAGCAGACGCTGGGCCATACTCTCCACCCAAGACCATCTCCTCCTATTTCCTCAGTCCACCCTCATCCCGCCAAGCCACGGCCATATCAGAGCCCAGGGGAGCGTACCAGTAAACAATAGAAGTGCCTATGGCTTGTGTTGGCTAAACAAAAGGAGTACAACATTACAAAACTTATCTTAACTAGGCGACGTCTGCCAGCCTCTCTCACCCATGCCGTTCCACGTGACCGCCCCCGAAAAACAAACCACCCAGCTTACCGACCCTATCCACACACATGTGAAAAATAAGTCCCAGCAAGATTCCTTTTCGTTTACAGTGTAAAGTACTTTACAGTACCCCCAAATGTTCAGTATGAATTATAAAATAAAGCTTTACAATTATAAAATTCATAATATTATGCTTTACACTTATGTCATAGTTCATACAAATTATGGCACACTTCTCCACTATATAATCATTGCAATGTCATGCAGAACCTTGCATAACACACAGTCCTTGAGAGCACTCATAGCAGAGATGGTGAAGATCTTGAAAGCTTCGTCGTCATTAAAGCACATGCCGATGAAAGAGTCCTTAGAACTGAGGAGGTTTGACAGGTTCACTTGTAGAATGGTCGTCAGGAGAGTTGCTAGAATCTTTTTAGTCGTGTCCGAGATGGTATGAAGAAATGGGTGATGAATGTGCAAACGGTGCGCCATGATGATGTTGCTGACACTGAGGAGAGAGCAGAGTCAGTAAGGCGTGAAGTTATGAGTTGCCGCCTGTGTGTAGTGGACGTGTATGGAGTCCTTATACTAGTTAATACAAAGTTAACTAAACAGGTATATATAAAGGCAGCAGTCAGATGACAAACTGCGAGAAGGTTGTAATAGTAATAGTTGTCGTACAACTGTGGTGAGATGGTTGGGTCACGTTACACTTATCTCCTAAATGGACAATATCCTGTTGATAAACAATTTGGTTATAGGGTTACTGACGGCAATTATTGGAGCTTTAACAAACTTTCTCGCAGTAAATGTTCTTCCTTAATGACCAGCCTGGCCTTACTGAACGGTATAAGGTGTCCATCAGTACTAATACCAATCTAGTTGATGAAGAGTGTCCAGTTATTCGTTCTGGCGATCAGAAAACGTTGATACTTAGTAACAAACTTCCTAAAATAGTTCCCAGGTCTTCTACTTCCGTTAGGAACTTGGAGCAATAAAAACACAATAGCAATTCTGTCACTAACGCAAGAGACATCACCGATTTACAGCAAAAACTGAAAATATCGCATCAAAACAGAAGAAGCGCAATGGGAACGAAAGGACATCCAGGATATTGCAAGAACCACCAAATATTTACATTCTTATCCAAAATCCAAGCTAAGAACTACCTGTAGACTTTAACCCTTATTAATGATGAATAGAAAATAATCAAAGTTCTACAGGAACAGTATGAGTCGGTGTTCAGCAACCCACTAAATGACATTAGTACTAATCTCATAGAATTCGAAAAATAAATTAAAAACTTGCCCTCTCACTCAGCACGTGGACCATTTTCATGGAATTCTCTATATTTTAAAAAAGTGCAATACACCACGAGCATTAGCCATCAGTATTTGTTGAAGAAAGAGCCTAAATGTAAGTGAAATTCCAGAGACGTTAAAGAGCTCAAACAGCTCCTTTGCATAAGGGAGGTTGTAGAGAACTAACTAAAAACTGCAGACAAGTACCCTAACTTCAAATATTATAAAAATCTTCGAAGGAGTGATAAGATGTCAAATTACAAACTTCATGGAACGGCACAATCTACATAACCTAACCAAAACAGATATAAAACTGGACGATTAAGCTTGTCACAGTTGCTGAACCACTATGACAGAATTACAGAGGCGTTGTATGAAAACCTAAACGCAGATTTGATACTTAAAGATTCTGCAGAGGCCTTTGACAAATGCGATCATAGGGTGATTGCACACAAGACGATAGCAAAAACATTACAGGGTAAGTAGAGAGAATTTTGAGTTTGTAACACAGAGAACACACAGAGTAGTAGTAAACATTAAAATCCAGCATCAGCGTGGTAAAAAGCTCAGTACTCCAAGGAACTGTCCTGGCACCTCTTCTGTTTCTTTTCCTCTTAGCAGACAGTGATAAAAACACCCGTCACAGTTTTGTATCATCATTTGCAGATGACACTAAAATAAACATGAGTCACTTCGGTAGAAGACACTGAAAAATTGCAGGAAGATATGAGCAGGATTTTGCAGTGGGAAGTGGGGAATAACATGACGTTCAATGGTGATAAGTCCAGCTGCTTAGGTATGGAAAAAATGAAGAACTCAAAAGAGACACTGTTTACAAAACTCAAGAGGATTGTTAAATAGAACTAAAGAAACACGTGAAAGACTTGGGAATAATTTTATCAAGTGACCTTTCATCCATAGAACACAACAAGACCAAGGTATCGACAGCCTTGTTTGGAGAACATTCAAAACAAGGGAAATAATGCCAATTGTGACACTTTTCAAATCGCTTTTGCTCATTCATTTGGAATACTGCTCAATGTTGACGACTCCGTCCAGAGCAGGAGACATATTAGAGTTGGAACAAATAGAGAGAACGTTTATGGAGTGCATAGAGAGAATAAAACATTTAAATTGCTGGGAACGAATTATAGTCATAAAACTATATGTACTCAATACAGCTGAGGAGAGATACTTGTTAATATATATCAACATTCTGGAGAGAGAGAGAGAGAGAGAGAGAGAGAGAGAGAGAGAGAGAGAGAGAGAGAGAGAGAGAGAGAGAGAGAGAGAGAGAGAGAGAGAGAGAGAGAGAGAGAGAGAGAGAGAGAGATATGGGAGGAAATGCAAAATAAGCCCATTTGCAAGCTGGGATACAGCGGGCACAATAAGGGAATGCTGCATCGACGTCCGTGGTCCCAGACTATTTACCATCTTGCCAAAAGATATCAGAAACACTGTTGTGACAAGCGTAGAAGTCTTTAAAAGAAAACAGGACAAATATCTTCACTAAGTGCCAGATAAACCAGAGATGACGGATATGTGGGCCAGCAGGCCACCAACAGTAACAGCCTCATTGTACAGGCAAGCACCAGATGAGCCTAGTCCCAAGCTGGGCTCTGGGAGTAGCAAATTGACAGAACTCATCAAAGGTATATCAAAGGGTGTAACAAGATATAAGTATAAATTAGACACATATGGAACAATTGGGTATCTTTATTGAGGAAACGTTTCGCCACACAGTGGCTATATCAGTCCAATACAAAGTAGAAAGGTGTAAGGAGAGGAGGAGTTTGAGGTAATTAGTCCCTCAGCCTGGAGTCGATGTGTTCAGCCCATCAATCGTGTAAGAAGTACAGCACAGGGTCGTAGAGGTGGATTATATGCTGTAGTCAGGTGAGGCGAAGCAGGAGGAGGCGGGGTTATAGTGGTACCATCCACTACATCCTGTCTGACACAGCAACATCTTGGGATCTTGATACAAACGAATTCTTCAACACTTGTCAAACCTTTGGACGAAGACCTACTTCGACTAGTGGATGGTACCACTATGACCCCGCCTCCTCCTGCTTCGCCTCACCTGACTACAGCATTTAAGCCACCTCTACGACCCTGTGCTGTACTTCTTACACGATTGATGGGCTGAACACATCGACTCCAGGCTGAGGGACTAATTACCTCAAACTCCTCCTCTCCTTACACCTTTCTACTTTGTATTGGACTGATATAGCCACTGTGTGGCGAAACGTTTCCTCAATAAAGATACCCAAGTGTTGCATATGTGTCTAATTTATAACTTGTCGGTTCTCTGAACCATTCATCTACAAGATATAAGTATGAAATAAAGGCACATGTGCAACATCTGGGTATCTTTATTGTAAACGTTTCGCCATCCAGTGGCTTTATCAATACAAATTCTAGGACACTATGTAAAGACAGTAGAACTATATACAACAGATGAGGTTATCAGTTCCTCGGCCTTGGAGTGGTGTGAATGTGAACATTCTTGTACAACTTGTCAGACACTGCAACATCATGGAATCTTGATTCTGAGGACCTGTACATAACCTTCTTCACGGCAACGACATCTACTACTACAACTAACCCATCTCTTTGGGTATGACCTACTTCCACTGGGAAATCCCGCCTACCAGTGACTATGCCCTCGTCTGCTACACGTCCCTTTCCACCTGACGTTAGTATATAAGCGCCAGCCTCCTTGCCTCTGCTCCAGAACTTATAAGTAGTTAGACTGTTGGGTTTAGTCCTGACTCTTTCTCTTCTACTTCAGCTCTTCCTCTCACCGGCTATTCTTCTTCTGTCCCCACTTCCCCCTCGCCCCTAGTGGGTCCTTACCTGAGAGTCTTAGTCTGAGTCTGAGTCTCTGCTCCAGTAACTCAACGACTTCCGTGATGTTCACACCACTCCAAGGCCGAGGGACTGATTACTGTGTCAGACACAGCAACATCTTGGGATCTTAATTCAGGGAATCCTTCACTTGCCTAACCCTTGGGCACGACCTACTTCCACATTGGACAAATGTGACACCACCTACGACTTCTGCACCTTTCCTGCCTACGGTATATAAGCTGCTTCCTAGCACATATGCTGTATGCCGGGTCACCATTTGGAGAAGACCCGGGCCGGATGTACCGGCGAACATACAACAACAACAACATATGCTGTATTCTTATCAAGATTGATGGACTGACTACATCGACTCAAGGCTGAGGGACATTACCTCAAACTCCTCCTGTTCTTCACCTTTCTCCTTTGTATGGACTGATGAAGCCACGGTGTGGCGAAACGTTTCCTCAATAAAGATACCCAAGTGTTGCATATGTGTCTAATTTATCAACTTGTCGGTTCTCTGAAACATTCATCTACAAATATCAAATTATCAGATTTCTGCTTACCATGACTCAGAAGTTTTTTTTACATTCCTTATGAAGAAGCTTTACATCACCTATTTTATAAATATGAGGAACATTTTCCTTGCCAACGCTTCGGACTTCCCATTTGTCTTCTTTTCACATCCCAACATTATCTTATCTAAATCAACCTGCAATTCACTGTTATCTTCCTGTGAATCCCTTGTTCTGTGTATTATTGTGTGGTCTGCGAATTTCCTCACATCTCAAGCTTATTAATGTAAATATTGAACAATAAGGGATCTCAAACGTATCCTTGTAGAAACCACTTGTGAAATGTCTCTCCGATTTCATCATTAAGCTTTTTAACTCATTTCATGAGCCGCTACTTTCCATAACAATCTTTTTTGTTTTACTCTGTCAAAAAGCCTTACTGAAATCCAAATAAACAATGAAGTAATCTTATAATAATCTACTGCCTTAAATCACTGCCGAAGAAAGTCACTAAATTTGTCTGGCAGGAATTGTCTTTTGGGAATCCGTGTTGACTATGATGAATAAAATTATGGTTGTCAAGGGAGTCTTATTTTACTGACTATAATTGACTAAAAATTTGCCTATAATTGAAGTCAGGCATTTCGTAATGAGTTATCCTTTGCTATAAAACAGGAATTATATTACCCAGCTTCCACATCTCCGAAACTACACTTGTTTGATAAGATACATTAAAACAGTTAGTGGTTCACTAAGTTCCAGCTTGCCATTTTTCAGAACCGTTCAAAAAAGTTCAAAGGGGATCGATGATTATTTTGCTTTAATTACATTGCTCTAGGTAAAATAAACACATAAGCAGTATAATGTGATCCTTTATTGACAACGTTTGCCCACGCGAGTAGCTTTATCGAGTCACAGACAGATCTGTCTGTGACTCGATAAAGCACTGCGTGGGCAACGTGTCAATAAAGGATCACATTATACTGCTTATGTGTTTATTTTTCCATTGTGTCGATATTTTATACCATTTATTTCCATTGCTCTAGGTACTTGATATTACATAGATAGCAGAGCGCTTGCATTAATAGGGAGACGTCTGAATGGGCACTTATGAAACGTCAGAAGTGGCATGGCTCAAGAATAATTTTAGGCCAATTCTCGATCATTATTTACATTAATAGCCTTGACGAATTAATTACAAGTGTCATGAATAAATTCCCAGATCAACAAGTGCAAAATAGGCCCATCAAGAAGTGCAGAAATAGACCGACTAATTGACTGATCATCGGCCGAGAAAGATTCCGAAGACTCCATTTTACTTCAGGAGAATTTTGACAAATTAATGTCAAGGACTGAAAAGTGACAGAGTTCAGAGTGGGCAAAAGTAAAGTTCTACTCATTAGGAATGGAAATAACTGTCATATATACGTATAAGCAAGGTGATGTAGAGACTGATCATATAGATGTGAAAAAGACTTGAGAGTAGTGGTATACAGAAATCTGAAGCCTTAACAACAATGCCTAAGGGTGTGCAAAAAGGCTATCAGATAGACTGAGAGTCTTAAACCTTCAGACTCTTAAGAGACGTAGAATGAGGGGAGATATTATTGAGGTATATAAATGGAGGACAGGCATAAAAAAGAGCGATATTAATAAAATGCAATGGATATCGAATGAGGTACTATAAAAAAACGCATATAAATTATAAAAAAT
The DNA here is from genome assembly GCA_009830355.1 of Cherax destructor. Classification (NCBI taxonomy): domain Eukaryota; kingdom Metazoa; phylum Arthropoda; class Malacostraca; order Decapoda; family Parastacidae; genus Cherax; species Cherax destructor. Next base: position 109,576 of record WNWK01004374.1, on the reverse strand, counting down.
TGATTTAGAAATTAAGACGTAGGTAAGTACAGATATTCAAACAGAGTTGCTGATATGTGGAATAAGCTGACAAGAAATTTCGAAGAGTGAAAATGGTAACATTTCTCTGTATGTAATATTTTTCATGCACTTTCCTATTCTCGAGATAACTAACAAAATAATTCATAAATAAACAGCTGCGTCAGTTTACATCAGACGTGATAATTGTTGTGTTAAGTGAAGACCCAGCCTTCATCGTTGCCTTCCTGGAGTGGTCCCTCAGGAGTCACCTCCTGACGTGGGCAACAAGGCTTTTGATCATCACTCGCTGTCAGCTTCAAGAGGCGCAGGACCTACACACACCTCTCTCCAAACTGAATTCCATGTTGCTTGTTATCAGCAACGACACAGCGAATATCAGGTGATGAGTGAATTGTATCTTATTTTTAAAATAAGACTTAATATAATGACTTTTGAAACAAGAATCTGATGTTGAGAATGAGGATACTAAGTTAAAAAAAAAATATAATTAACACACACAAACACACACATACACAAACACACACACACACACACACACACACACACACACACACACACACACACACACACACACCCACACACACACAGGTGGAGGAAGGAAGGCAGCTGGGTAGACAGGATGGGGTGCGTCACCAACAAGGGATGTATCAAGTGCTAGAGGGCATACACACAACTGAGGAGGAGGTGAAGCAGTTATTCAGTGACCTTGATATCGCAAAGGCGATGGATCCGGACAACATCTCCCCGTGGGTTCTTCGGGAAGGAGCTGAGGTACTGAGTGTGCCACTTACCATAATATTCAACACATCCCTTGAAAATATGCAGATACCTGAGGTATGGAAAAAGGCCAACGTAGTCCCCATCTTTAAAAAAAGAGACAGAAAAGAGGCACTAAACTATAGACCCGTGTCACTTACATGTATAGTGTGCAAAGTCCTGGAGAAAATCATCAGGAAAAGAATGGTGGAGCACCTCGAGCTTAACAGGATAATAAACACCAGACAGCACGGATTCCGGGAAGGCAAATCCTGTGTAACAAACCTCCTAGAGTTCTATGATAAAGTAACAGAGGTAAGGCAAGAGAAAGAAGGGTGGGTTGATTGCATTTTCCTGGACTGCAGGAAGGCCTTTGACACAGTTCCTCACATGAGATTAGTAAAGAAGTTGGAAGAACAAGCATGTATAACAGGAAGGGCACTGGAATGGATCAGGGAATACCTCACAGGGAGGCAACAACGGGTCGTGGTGCGAGATGAGGTATCACAGTGGGCGCCTGTGACGAGCGGCGACCGCAGGGGTCAGTCCTAGGACCAGTGTTATTCTTGGTATATGTAAACGACATGACGGATGGGATAGACTCAGAAGTGTCTCTGTTCGCAGATGATGTGAAATTAATGAGGAGAATCACATCGGAAGAGGACCAAGCAGGACTTCAAACAGACCTGGACAAGCTTGACATCTGGTCTAGCAACTGGCTTCTCGAATTCAATCCCACCAAATGCAAAGTCATGAAGATCGGAGAAGGGCAAAGAAGACCGCTGACAGAGTACAGGATAGGCGGACAAAGGCTACAAACCTCGGCAAAGGAGAAAGACCTTGGGGTGAGTATAACGCCAAGCACGTCTCCGGAGGCACACATCAACCAGATAACGGCGGCAGCATATGGGCGACTGGCAAACCTAAGATTAGCGTTCAGTTACCTTAACAAGGAATCGTTGAAGACAGTGACTGTACACCGTGTATGTCAGGCCCATACTAGAATATGCAGCACCAGTCTGGAACCCACACCTGGTCAAGTACATTAAGAAACTAGAGAAAGTGCAAAGGTTTGCGACAAGGTTAGTTCCACAACTCAGGGGTCTGTCCTATGAAGAAAGGTTGAGGGAAATAGGACTAACAACACTGGAGGAAAGAAGGGTCAGAGGAGACATGATAACGACATACAAAATACTGCGGGGAATCGACAAGGTAGACAGTGACAGGATGTTCCAGAGAGGGAACACAGAAACAAGGGGACACTAACTGGAAGCTGAAGATTCAGATGAGTCAAAGGGATGTTAGGAAGCATTTCTTCAGCCACAGAGTAGTCCGGAAGTGGAATAGTCTAGAGAAAGATATAGTGGAGGCAGGAACCATACATAGTTTTAAGACGAGGTATGATAAAGCTCATGGAGCAGGGAGAGCAGAGACCCAGTAGCGGACAGCGAAGAGGCGGGGCCAGGAGCTGAGTCTCGAACCCTGCAACTACAATTAGGTGAGTACAATTAGGTGAGTACACACATATATACACACACACATACACACACACACACACACACACACACACACACACACACACACACACACACACACACACAACACGGTTTCAGGGACGGGAATTCCTGTGTCACAAACCTACTGGAGTTCTACGACAGGGTGACAGCAATAAGACAAGAGAGAGAAGGGTGGGTAGACTGCATATTCTTGGATTGTAAGAAGGCGTTTGACACAGTTCCACACAAGATATTAGTGCAGAAGCTGGAGGACCAGGCAGGGGTAACAGGGAAGGCACTACAATGGATCAGGGAATACATGTCAGGAAGACAGCAGCGAGGCATGGTACGTGGCGAGGTGTCAGAGTGGGCGCCGGTGACGAGCGGGGTTCCACAGGGGTCAGTCCTGGGACCAGTGCTGTTTCTGGTATTTGTGAACGACATGATGGAAGGAATAGACTCCGAAGTGTCCCAACCAAGTGAAAAGTCATGAAGATTGGGGAAGGGCAAAGAAGACCTCAGACGGAGTACAGTCTAGGGGGCCAGAGACTTCAAACCTCAATCAAGGAAAAAGATCTTGGGGTGAGTATAACACCTGGAATATCTGAGGCGCACATCAACCAAATAACTGCTGCAGCATATTGGCGCCTAGCAAACCTAAGAACAGCATTCCGACATCTTAATAAAAAATCGTTCAGGACCCTGTATACTGTGTATGTAAGGCACATACTGGAGCATGCAGCACCAGTTTGGAACCTACACCTAGCCAAGCACGTGAAGAAGCTCGAGAAAGTGCAAAGGTTTGCAACAAGAGTAGTCCCGGAGCTAAGTGGTATGTCCTACGAGGAGAGGTTAAGGAAAATCGACCTGACGACACTGGAGGACAGGAGAGATAGGGGGACATGATAACAACATATAAGATACTGAGAGGAATTGACAAAGTGGACAGAGACAAAATGTTCCAGAGATGGGACACAGTAACAAGGGGACACAGTTGGAAGTTGAAGACTCAAATGAATCACAGAGATGTTAGGAAGTATTTCTTCAGTCACAGAGTGGTCTGGAAGTGGAATAGTTTAGGAAGCGATGTAGTGGAGGCAGGCTCCATACATAGCTTTTTAAGCAGAGGTATGATAAAGCTCATGGCGCAGGGAGAGTGACCCAGTAGCGGCCAGTGAAGAGGCGGGGCCAGGAGCTGTGACTTGACCCCTGCAACTCCAACTAGGTGAGTACAACTAGGTGAGTACACAGTGAGAACAGACAAGCATTTCTGAGACACAACACGGTGACTCCCTGTCTCCACCCACCCCCATACCCTCCCCTTAATACAATCTGGCAAACCCACATCCCCTATTTCCTAAAATCCTCTAACCTACCTACCTACCTCTTTCTCTCCCTCTCTCCATCTCTCTCTTCCTCTCTATTTCTCTCTCTCTCTCTTTCCCCATCTCTCTCTCACTCTCTCACAACCATCTCTCGCTCTCTCTCTCTCCCCATCTCTTCTCATTCTCTCTCTCCATATCTCTCTCTGTTTCTATCTCCCCATCTCTCTCTCTTTCCCCATGTCTCTCTCACTCTATCCCCATCTCTCTCTCTCTCTCTCCCCATCTCTCTCTCTCCCTATCTCTATCTCCCTATCTCTCACACATTCTCTCCTCATTTCCATCTGTTTCCTTTATCACTCTAGTCCCCTAATCCCTCTCTCTTTCTTTTTCTCTCTTTCTCTACCTCTGCCCTTTCTATTTCACTCTCCCCCCCCCCCAAAAAAAAAATGTTATGGAGTCGAAGGACCCAGGGATCAGAGGAGAATGGTTCTGGTAAGGAAGAATGGATGGAAGAGCAATGCAAAAAGATGGAACAAGAGTGGGAGAGAAAACTAGGAGAGCTTTCTGCAAAAATTGAGACAGACCTTTTTGTGAAATTGGATAAGAGGTTGGAGGAGGAGAAGAAGAGTTGGTAGTCACAAGTCGAAGTTGCAGTAGCCAGGATAAAGGTCCTAGAAGATGAGGTAAACAGGCTGAAGCAGGTTACAGGGGTGTTGACCAGAAAAGACAGAGCATCAGGGGGGCCAATTTGGAAGAAAGGAGATATAACTTACAATAGAATCCCACAGTCCACTGCCAGGTCCCCCACTCTCACAGACCCCCTAAAACACAGTGTTAAAGAGGCAACTGAAGGTATGGTACACCAATGCTGATGGAATAAGAAATAAGTGGGAGGAGTGGCACGAAAGAGTCAGAGAGGCATCACTGGACATAATAGCACTCACAGAAACCAAGCTCACAGGTATGATAACAGATGCCATCTTTCCAATGGGATATCAGATCCTGAGGAAAGACAGAGGGAACAGAGGGGGTGGAGGAGTGGCACTGCTGATCAAAAACCGGTGGGATTTTGATGAGCTGGAGAGAGGAGACAGAGGAGAAGCAGGAGATTACATAGGAATGCTACAGTCTGGAGGTCCCAAGGTGGTAATTGCCGTGATGCATAACCCACCACAGAACAGCAGAAGGCCAAGGCAAAAGTATGATGAGAGTAATAGAGCGATGGTTGACACACTGGCTGAAGTGGCCAGAAGGGCTCATGCGAGCAGGGCAAAGCTACTGATCATGAGTGACTTCAACCACAAGGAAATAGACTGGGAGAACTTGAAGATACATGGGGGCCAAGATACGTGTAGGGCTAAGATGATGGAGGTGGTACAGGAAAACTTCATGTACCAACACGTAAGGGATACTACCAGGGAAAGAGGAGGGGATGATCCAGCGAGACTGGACCTAGTATTCACCTTGAGTAGTGCGGATATTGAGGACATCACACATGAAAGTCCCCGCGGGGCCATTGATCATATGGTTTGAATCTTTGATTACACAGTAGAGTTACAGGTGGAGGGGGAGGCAGATAGGGCCAGAAGAATAAAGCCAAACTACAAGAAAGGGGACTATGCGGGCATGAAGAACTTCCTAAACGGGGTTCAGTGGGACAGAGAACTGGAAGGGAAATCAGTAAACGAGATGATGGAATATGTGACAACAATATGCAAGGAAGCTGAGGAGTGTTTTTTACCCAAGGGAGACAGAAACAATGAAAAAGCCAGGATGAGCCCATGGTTTACCCAAAGGTGCAGGGAGGCCAAAACCAAGTGTGCTAGGGAATGGAAGAAGTATAGAAGGCAAAGGACCCAGGAAAATAAGGAGAGCAGTCGTAGAGCCAGAAACGAATATGCACAGGTAGGAAGGGAGGCCCAACGACAGTATAAAAATGGCATAGCAGCGAAAGCCAAATCTGACCCGAAGCTGTTTTACAGCCACATCAGGAGGAGAACAACAGTCAAGGACTAGGTGATGAGGCTGAGGAAGGTTGGAGGGGAGGTCACAAGAAATGAACGTGAAGTGTGTGAGGAGCTCAACATGATATTCAAAGAGGCGTTCACAGAGGAGATAGAAGGGCCTCCAGAAAGAAGGAAAGGTAGGGTACACCATCAGGTGCTGGACACAATACACACAACTGAGGAGGAAGTGAAGAGGCTACTAAGCGAGCTAGATACCTCAAAGGCGATGAGGCCAGATAACATCTCTCCACGGGTCCTGAGAGAGGGAGCAGAGGAGCTATGTGTACCTCTAACAACGATCTTCAACACATCTATCTAAACAGGGCAGGGATAACAGAGAATGCACTGCAATTGTCAGGGAATACCTGTCAGGAAGACAACAACGAGTCATTGTATGTGACGAGCGGTTTTCCACAGTGTCAGTCCTATGACCGGTGATGTTTCTGGTATTTGTGAACGATATAATGGAAGTAATAGACTCAAAAGTGTCTCTGTTTGCAGATAATGTTAAGTTGATGAGAAGAATTCAATCAGACGAGGACCAGGCAGAATTACAAATGTATCAGACAGGCTGCAGGCCTGGTCCAGGAACTGGCTCTTGGAGTTTAACCCCACCAAGTACAAAGTCATGAAAATTGGGGAATGGCAAAGAACACCAGAGACGGAGTACAGTCTAGGTTGACAGACACTACAAATATCTTTAAAGGAAAAGGATCTTTTGGTGAGTATAACACCGTGCACATCTGAGGCGCACATCAGCCAAATAACTGTTGCAGTATACGGGCGCCTAGCAAACGCAAGAATAGCATTCCGACATGTCAATAAGGACTCGTTCAAGACCCTGTACACCGTGTACGTTAGGCCTATATCGGACTATGCAACACCAGTTCACAACCCACACCTAGCCAACAACGTAAGGAAATTAGAGAAAGTTCAAAGGTTTGCAACAAGACTAGTCCCAGAGCTAAAGGGCGTGTCCTACGAGAAGAGGTTAAGAGAAATCGACCTGAGTACACTGGAGTACAGGGGACATAGGGGGGACATGATAACGACATATAAAATACTCAGAGTAATCGACAAGGTGGACACAGAGAGGATGTTCTAGAGATGGGACACAACAATTAGGGGTCACAGTTGGAAGTCAAAGACTCAGATGAATCACAGTAATGTTAGGAAGTATTTCTTCAGTCACAGAGTTGTCAGGAAGTGGAATAGTGTAAGAAGTGATGAAGTGATGGCAGGATCCATACATAGCTTTAAGAAGAGGTATGACAAAGCTCATGGAGCAGGATGAGTGACCTAGTATCGACCAGTGAAGAGGCTGGGCCAGGATCTGTGACTCGACCCCTGCAGCCACAACTAGGTGAGTACACACACACACACACATTCACACACTCAAATATAAGCACACTCACACAAACATATATGCATGAAAACACTTTGAATTACAAATATCAATGCAAAGAATTATTAGACAGTTTACATTACAGGTGCAATGTGTACATACATCTGCCATACACTTGCCAGACAACACCAGCGCTGAAGGTCGCCACCTGGACGCCACAACGAGGCCTCCGTCTTACTTCTCAACTCCCACTCTTTCCTGACAAATTCTTCAAGTGAGTTTCAGCAATAAGGATAACGTAAATATTTTTGGAGAAAATATTTTAACTGATAATCTTAAAATTATTAATGTGCAATTTATTTATATTAAAAAAAACTATTGTATTTGTCAGCAAGGTTATTAATTCTATGATTGTGCTTCAACTTGTTTCACTTATCATTTTTTTCCCGTTGGCGAACTGGATATATGCAGCCATAATGACCCCAGTGTAGTCGAAAGACTTCAAACCCTCTTATCAAATGCAAATAATGGTAGAGATAAATATAATAACGTGCAGGTGCAGGTCTTAAGTCTTTCAAATACCAAAAATGGAACATATTTGAGCTGATATGCGTAATAAGTGTTAAGATAAAGAAACAAATGTTATGATGTTAATGTGATGCTAAGGGAAGGAATTTCTTCCTGGAATAACAAAGTGCAGAAGCAAGTGTTGTTCAGGGATTCCACGTATTTTAGTGAGAAATATTTTCATTGCAATCACATTATTGAACATCAGCTGATCTTCCTTATTCATCAAACTATAATTCTTAATATAGTGAGAGTAACAACTCTATGTACCTTTGTGGAACCGATCCAATGATGACCTGAAGAAAGTTATTATTCTATTATTGTACTCTAAGGACTTTAATAATTCCTCCAACCAGATCATTACCTTGTACACCTAACACAGTTCATTAACTATAACAATATTCTGATAACTCATTTCATGACCAGGAGTAAGAAAATATAATGATTTTCTCGGTGAACACGAATTAAGAATAACATCGAGAGACTCTTTTAAAAAAAAAATCTTTGGTAATACTCAGGTTGTTTGTGATAGTTCTGGGATCTCGTCATAAAAAATCGCTAGATTGGTTCATAGGAAAATCGGTTCAAATTTAGGCCTTAAAGATATAAGTTTTTTTGTTTTGTTTTTCTCGTCAGAGAATAGCAAAAAACGCAAGACTTGCAGCAGGTGTCCAGTTAAATGGCATCGTTAGAAGAGACATTTAGAGTTAAAGTGGCCATTTTTCTTTTAGAAGAAATTTTATAGGTAGTCTCTGGCTTATTCCTTGAAAAAGCCATATGTAAGTTAAACGTCGTACTAAGGTGTCATTTGCTGTACATTTTCAACCAGTATGTCTGAGTGAGAGTGATGAACCTAAGTGGATAAAGTATACAGGAGATGTAAGTCATACATTGAGCAGACCACGTGACATATGATGAGCAGGAACTAAGTCAGGTACAGGAACTTAGGTGTAGAAACTTGGTCAGGTGCAGGAACCTGGTGATGTGCAAGAGAGTTCAAGTGAAGGAACTAACTCAGAAGCTGGAACAAGTCTGTTCCAAAACAAGTAATTTTAAGGTAAGGGAAGTTATTTCATCAAGTTTCAAATGGCCATGATGATATCTGAATTAGATCATAGAACAATCACAACCGATTAAATGATTTTGAGGTACAACATACATTTTGTTCAATATATTCTTGAAGTAACTTCATTGTTTATACAGTTGTTATGGTCTTTAATATGGTGGAATGTTAATTGACGGCCATAGGAATATTTAGCAATCATATTGTGTGCAGTTACATATTTATTAAATTTATTCTGCTTATCCTTTGAATGATTTGTTAAAATCTTTGCAGTCAATTTCATAGAGACTGAATACATCGGGAATGGTTGGGTTCTTGACCATTTGTAATAAATACAGTTAAATACTTTGCTGGAAAATAAAGAGCAAATTTTTTGAAATATTATTCACCATTCTTAAACTGGTACAATTTTTCATTATAAAATGCAATACGTAATTCCATTGTTTTAGATTCTTTTTTATATAGTCAGAAATAATGGCTCTCTGAGAGCGTTTTATTTTGTTTTAATAATTAAAGACCAATGGCATAAACTGCCTACTGAAACATGAACGATAATATACTCATTCAAAACCAGTTGGACAACCTGCTTTCCAAAGTAAGTTTCAAATAGATTATATCCCTGGACAAACATATCTGTCTTTCCTTACTAAAAATGTTCATCCAGAAGATTATCTCTTCTTCCATTTTCTGTAAAAACAAATTCTAACACACGTCTCTCGTTTTGCTAACTTGCATACCCGTTCTAGTTATTTTTATCTTGAAATTTGTATTGTTTTTCAGAAAATCGAAAATATTCACTATTTACTACAATCGACACAAGACAGAAAAATTCTAACATTAAATATAAAATAAACTTAATATATTCATTTAAAATATTAAAAATGAACTTTACATGGGATAAATGAAAAGAGTTCTTATAAGTTGTATTAATACTAAACAATCATAATGTATGTTAATAGAAACTGTTAAATTTGAGGTTCATGTTGTAAATGATTTAAAGTTAAAGAAAATATAAAATAATGAAACACATTAGATAATACAATGTAATAATTATACAGTGCAAAGATAGTTAAACAGCAACTAGAGACTCTTATTGAAATATTTTCATCAATTCTTTTCCAAGATTCTTCTACCGACCAGAATTATTAGTGGCGATTCAGGAGAATATCATAAACAAGATTATTTCTTCAACGAAATCCGAGAACCTCACAGTGAGCAAACTTCAGTTCAAGGGATTCCTTCCAAAATTAGTAGACTCCCTCGCTGAAGACCTTAATTTCACGTAAGTCAGCGACAATGATATTAAGATTTATTAGTAGATTTTTTAATTTTTTAATACGTCGGTCGTCTCCCACCGAGGCAGGGTGACCCAGAAACAAAGAAAATCCCCAAAAGAAAATACTTTCATCATCATTCAACACTTTAACCTCACTCACACATAATCACTGTTTTTGCAGAGGCGCTAAGTTCAGAAAATCCCTCTAAACCGCCAATATCTAAAATCCCCTCCTTTAAAGTGCAGGCATTGTACTTCCCATTTCCAGGACTCAAGCCCAACTAAATCAATTAACTGGTTTCCCTGTATCTCTTCACACTCCAACAGCTCGTCAAGTCCCAAAAACCATTCGTCTCCATTCACTCCTATCTAACACGCTCAAACATGCTTGCTGGAAGTCCAAGCCTCTCGCCCACAAAACTTCCTTTACCCCCTCCATTTAACCTTTTCGAGGACGACCCGTACCCCGCCTTCCTTTCCCTACAGATTTATATGCTCTCCAAGTCATTCTACTTTGATCCATGCTCTCTAAATGACCAAACCACCTCAACCCCTCTTCAGCCCTCTGACAAATACTTTTAGTAACTCCACACCTCCTCCTAATTTCCACACTCCGAATTCTCTGCATAATATTTACACCACACATTCCCCTTAGACAGAACATCTCCACTGCCTCCAGCCTCCTCCTTGCTGCAACATTTACAACCCAAACTTCACACATTTTACAATCCAAAAAGGGACAACCAACCCTATTCAACCAAAAATATGTTGGTTCTCCCTTACCATGAAAACTTGGTTGATATGCCTTCCTTTCTTAAGAATTTTATTATTAAAGTTGAATTTAAAAATCTTGATACAGTAAAAAGACTTTTGATAAAAAATTCCCCCCAAAATGCTGACGGATGTGTCTATAAGATTCCCTGTAAAATATGCGATAAAGTTTATTACGGTCAAACTGGTAAAAGTCTTGAACTAAGATTAAAACAACATAAATATAGCATTATAACTGGACAAGATTCTAATGCTCTATTTATTCATGTGAGAGATTTTAACCATCCTATTGATTTTCAAAATGCTGAGAAAGTTGTATCAAGCAAGTCCATGGTTGAGAGGAATATAATAGAATCATGTTTCATTAAAAGTAGTTTTGAAAATAATATGAATATTTCTTTTGGTTTATATAAATTAGATTCATTTATAATTAATAAAATTTGGGAAGAATTTAATGATAAATCGGACTAATCTTAATTTTTGGGAAGAGTTTCAGGTTCTTTCTTATGTTCCTCTTCACAGAGTCGTGCGATGTGACGCTACTGTGAGGTGTGGTCTTTGTTAGTATGATGTGACTGTGAGGTGTAGTCTTGCCCCTTTATAAGCCTGCTTGTCATGTTTCCTTTCATAGTTCCTTGATAATGTGAGTAGTCACGAAAGCGCTTGGAATTCATCTATTTTTCATATATATATATATATATATATATATATATATATATATATATATATATATATATATATATATATATATATATATATATATATATATATATATATATATATATATTTATATATATATTCGACCCACGGCACATTGTCCCGCCTCAAGAATAAACACAACGTACGTGTCACCCTATCCACTCCGCCATCGATCCTACTAACGACATAAGCCTAGTGAACTAGGCTTGTTTCATGTTGCGATTACACTCGTCTCGGTGGATGCTCAAGGATAAGTTTTAGCCTGCCCCTGTTTGAATACCCGCATTAACAATGAAACCACTGTGACTTGATAGTCCCTTACCCATTCCTTTCACTACACCTCTCTCTGTTTCTATGTCTTTTTTTCCTCTCCCCCTTTTCTCTTCATCCCTCTCCATCTCCCCATTCACCTCGAAAATGGCAAGCAGCGAAAGCCAAATCTCATCCGTAGATGATGAACAGCAACATCAGGAGGAAAACAACAGTCAAGGACTATGTAATCAGGCTGAAGAAGTAAGGAGGAGAGATCACAAAAAAAGACTGTGAACTGTGTGAGGAGCTCAACATGAGATTCAAAGAAGTGATCACCGAGGAAACAAGATACTCCAAAAAGACAGAGAGGAGAGGTACACCATCAAGTGTTGGACACAATACATACAACCGAGGAAGAAGTGCAGAGGATGCTAAGTGAGCTAGATACTTCAAAGGTGATGGGGCCGAATAACATCTCTCCATGGGTCCTGAGAGCTGGAGTGAAGGCGCTATGTGTACCACTAACAAAAATCTTCAACACATCTATCGAAGACAGCAAATGAAGTCCCAATTATTAAAAAAGGAGACAGACACGAAGCATTAAACTACAGAACAGTGTCACTGACATGTATAATATGCAAACTCATGGAGAAGAGTGGTGGAGCATCTAGAAAGAAATGAGCATATCAACGACAGCCAGCACGGTTTCAGGGATAGGAAATCCCGTGTGACAAACCTACTGGAGTTCAATGACAGGGTAACAGCGGTAAGACAAGGAAGAAAGGTGTGGGTAGATTGCATTTTCTTGGATTGTAAGAAGGCGTTTGACACAGCTCCATTACTGCAAAATCTGTAGAACCAGGCAGGAATAACAATGCACTGCATAGGATCAAGGAATACCTGTCAGGAAGACTACAGCGAGTCATGGTACGTGGTGAGGTGTCAGAGTGGGCGCCTGTGACAAGTAGGGTAAAACAGGGGCCAGTCCTTGGACCAGTGTTGTTTCTGGTATTTGTGAACAACATGACGGAAGGAATAGACTCAGAAGTGTTCATGTTTGCAGAGGATGTGAAGTTGATGTGAATTCAGTCGGACGAGGACCAGGGAGAAATACAAAGGGATCAGGACAGGCTCCAGGCCTGGTCCAGCAAGCGGCTTCTGGAGTTCAACCCCACCAAGTGCAAAGTCATAAATATTTTGGCAGAGAAAAGAAGACTGCAAACGGAGTACAGTCTAGGGGGGCCAGAAACTAAAAAAAAAAAAACTGAAGGAAAAGGATCTAGGGGTGTGTATAACACCGGGCACAACCACTGAGATTCACATCAACCAAATAAATGTTGCAGCATACGGGCGCCTAGCAAACCTAAGAATAGCATTCCAACATCTTAATAAGGAATCTTTCTTGACCCAGTACACTGTGTACGTTAGGCCCATACTGGAGTATGCAGCACCAGTTTGGATCCCACATCTAGCCAAGCACGTAAGGAAACTAGAGAAAGTGAAAACAATTATCCTCTCCTATGAGGAGAGGATAATGGAAATCGACCTGTCGACACTGGAAGACAGGTGAGATAGGTGGGATATGATAACGACATAAAATACTGAGAGGAATCGACATGGTAGATAGAAACAGAATGTTCCAGAGATGGGACACAGCAACATGGGGTCACAGTTGGAAGTTGAACACTCAGTTGAATCACAGGGATGTTAGGAAGTATTTCTTCCGTCACAGAGTGGTCAGGAAGTGGAATAGTAATAGGAAAACCAGAACGAGTCCTTGGTTCACCCAAAGGTGTAGGAAGGCAAAAACTAAGTGCACTAGAAAATGGAAAAAGTACAGAAGACAAAGGACCCAGGAAAATAAAGAGATTAGCTGAAGAGCCAGAAACAAATATGCACAGGTAAGAAGGGAGGCTCAGCGACAATACGAAAATGACATAGCATCAAAAGTCAAGGCTGACCCGAAGCTGTTGTATAGCCACATCAGGAGGAAAACAACAGTCAAGGTCCAGGTAATCAGGCTAAGGAAGGAAGGTTGGGAGTTCACAAGAAACGACCAAGAGGTATGTGAGGAGCTCAACATGAGATTTAAAGACCTATTTACAGAGGAGACAGGAAGGACTCCAGGAATTCAGAATAGGGAGGTACACCAACAAGTGCTGGATAAAATACATACAACTGAGAAGGAGGTGAAAAAGCTGCTATGTGAACTCGATACCTTAAAAGCGGTGGGACCTGACAACATCTCTCTGTGATTCCTTAGAGATGGAGCATAGATGTTGTGTGTGCCACTAACAAAAATCTTCAACACTTCCATTGAAACTGGGCAACTACCTGAGGTGTGGAACATGGCAAATGTAGTCCCAATTTTTAAAAAAGGAGACAGACACGAAACATTAAACTACAGACCTGTGTCACTGACGTGTATAGTATGCAAAGTCATGGAGAAGATCATCAGGAGGAGAGTGGTAGAGCACCTAGAAAGACACAAGCTTATAAACTACAACCAGCACGGTTTCAGGGAAGGAAAATCCTGTGTCACAAACCTACTGGACCTTTATGACAAGGTAACATAAGTAAGACACGAGAGAGAGGGGTAAGACTGCATTTTCTTGGACTGCAAGAAGGCGTTCGACACAGTTCCCCACAAGAGGTTAATGCAAAAGCTAGAGGATCATGCACACGTAACAGGAAAGACATTGCAATGGATCAGAGAATATCTGACAGGGAGGCAACAACGAGTCATGGTACGTGACGAGGTGTCAGAGTGGGCACCTGTGACGAGTGGGGTTCCACAGGGGTTAGTCCTAGGACCTGTGCTGTTTTTGGTATATGTGAATGACATGACGGAAGGGATAGACTCAGAAGTGTCCCTGTTTGCAAATGATGTGTAGTTAATGAGAAGAATTAAATCAGTCGAGGATCAGGCAGGACTACAAAGAGACCTGGACAGGCTACAAGCCTGGTCCATTAACTGGCTCCTTGAATTTAACCCTGCTAAATGTAAAGTCATGAAGATCGGGGAAGGGTAAAGAAGACCGCAGACAGAGTATAGTCTAGGTGGCTAAAGACTGCAAACCTCACTCAAGAAAAAAGATCTTGGGGTGAGTATAATACCTAGCACATCTCCTGTGGCACACATCAATCAGATAACTGCTGCAGCATACGGGCGGCTGGCAAACCTAAGAATAGCGTTCCAATACATCATTAAGGAATCGTTCTAGAGTATGTACACCATATACTTCAGGCCCATACTGGAGTATGCAGCACCAGTATGCAAAGGTTCAACAAGACTAGTTCCAGAGTTAAGGGGATTGTCCTATGAAAAAAGGTTAAGGGAAATCGGCCTGACGACACTAGAGGACAGGAGGGTTAGGGGAGACATGATAACGACATATAAAATACTGAGAGGAATAGATAAGGTGGACAGAGACAAGATGTTCCAGAGAGGGTGTCACAGAAACAAGGGGTCTCAATTGGAAGTTGAAGACTCCTATGAATCAGAGGGATGTTAGGAAGTATTTCTTCAGTCATAGAGTAGTCAGGAAGTAGAATAGTCTAGCAAGTGATGTAGTAGGGCAGGAACCATACGTAACATTAAGCAGAGGTATTATAAAGCTCATGGAGCGGGAAGAGAGAGGACCCAGCAGCGATCAGTGAAGAGGCAGGGCCAGGAGCTGAGTCTCGACCCCTGCAACCACAATTAGGTGAGTACAATTATGTGAGTATACACACACATACACACTCCCTCAACCCAAATATCCCCAAAGGACCACAGTTTTAGAAACGAAGTTGAAGGTTTGGTTCACGAACGCGGATGGAATAACAAATAAATATGAGGAGTGGAATGGCAGAATCAATGAGAAGTCCCCAGACATCATAGCAGTCACAGAAACGAAACTCACAGAGGCAATAACAGACGCAATCTTCCCACCGGGATATCTGATCCTGAGGTAAGATAGAAGGCGTAGATGGGGAGGAGGGGATGCACTGCTCATAAGAAACCGATGGAGATTTCAGGAAATGGAAGGCATGGACTTGACTAGCGAAAGGGACTACATAGTAGGTACAATTCAGTCTGGGGACCATATGGTAGTCATTGCAGTGATGTATAACCCACCACAGACCACAGAACTGAAAAAGACCAAGAGAAGAATAAAAAGGAAGCAACAGAGTAATAGTGGACACTTTATCTGAGGTGGCGAGAAGAGCTCACATGGGTAGAGCAAAGTTACTAGTTAAGGGTGATTTCAATCAGAAGGAGATTAGGAAAACCTGGAGCCACATGAGGGTCCCTAAATATGGAGAGCCAAGATGATGGATTGGGTACTGGAAAACCTCCTGCATCAACATTCTAGGGACACTGCCAGAGAGATAGGTGAGAATGAACCAGCAAGACTGGACCTTATATTCACAATGAGTACCTCGGACATCGAGGATATCACATATGAAAGGCCCCTTGGAGCTAGTGATCATGTTGTTCTGAGCTTTGAATATATAGTAGAGTTACAAGTGGAGAGGGTAACAGGAGTAGGATAGGAAAAGCCAAACTATAAAAGGGGGGACTACACAGATTATCCAGCCTTGTTGGATCATCATCTCATATTCCCCTTGTGTAGTTCTGACTGTGAGGAAATCTCATTTGAATGGCGCCTAGGAGCTAGTGATCATGTGGTCCTGAACTTCGAATACACTGTAGAGTTAAAAGTGGAGAGAGAAGCAGCACGAGTAGGATGGGAGAAACCACACTATAAAAGAGGGGTCTACACAGGCCTGAGGAATTTCCTGCATGAGGTACAGTGGGAAAGAGAACCGGTGGAAAAAACAGTAAATGAAACGATGGAATAAGTGACAACAAAATGGAAGGACGCAGAGGAGAGATTCGTTCCCAAGAACACAAATATCTGAAGACTAGAACGAGAAATTGTTTCACCCAAGGGTGTAGAGATACCAAAATTAATTGGGCTAGCGAATGGAAAATGTATAGAAGACAAAGAACCAAGAAAATTAAGGAGATTAGACTAAGAACCAGAAACGAACATGCACAGATAAGCAGAGAGGCTCATTGGCAATACGAAAACGACAAAGCATCGAAAGCCAAGTCTGAACCGAAGCTGTTCAACAGCCACATCAGGAGGAAAACAACAGTCGAGGACCAGGTAAGCAGGATAACGAAGGAAGGATGGGAGTACCCAAGAAATGACCGAGAAGTATTTGAAGAGCTCAACATGAGTTTTATGTTGTGACAGAAAGGACTCTGGAAAGCCAGAGTAGTAGAGTAGACCAACAAGTGCTGCACATATTACACATAACCGAGGAGGAGGTGTAGACGCAGCTAAGTGTACTAGATACATCAAAGTCGGTGGGACCGGAAAACTTCTTAGCATGGGTACTGAGAGAGGAAGTAGAGGCGCTGTGTGTACCACTAAAAACAATATTCACAAATTTTAAGAAAGGAGACAGATCAGTATCAGTGACACATAGTATACAAAGCCATGGAGAAAATCATCAGGATAAGAGTAACAGAGCACCTTGATAGGAGGGGTGGGTGGATTCCATTTTCCTGAACTGCAAGAAGAAGGCTTTCAACACAATTCCACACAAGAGATTATTGTAAAAGCTAGAGGATCAAGCATTTATAACAGGAAAGGGACTGCAATGGATCAGAGACTACCTGACAGGGAGACAACAATGATTTATGGTATGTGACGAGGTGTCAGAGTGGGTGCCTGTCACGAACGGGGTTCCACAATGGTAAGTCGTAGGACCGGTTCTGTTTCTGGTATATGTAAATTATATAACAGAATAGATAGACTCAGAAGTGTCCCTGTTTGCAGACGATGTGAAGCTAATGAGGAGAATTCAATCAGATGAAGATCAGGCAGGACTATAAAGGGATCTGGATAGGCTGCAAGCATGGTCCAGCAACTGGCTTCTGGAGTTTAATCCCACTAAGTGCAAAAGTCATGAAGCTTGTTGAAGGGCAAAGAAGACTACACCCATTACAGACTAGGGGGCCAAAGGCTGCAAACCTCACTTAAGGAACAGGATCTTGGGGTGAGTATCATACCGAACACATCTGAAGCGCACATCAACCATATAACTGCTGCATCATATGGTCACCTGGCAAATCTAAGAATAGCATTCTGACATCTCAGTATGTAATCGTTCAAGATTCAGTACACCAAGGTCGTCAGGCCCATATTGGAGTACGCAACACCAATTTTACAGTTGCCCAAGGAAGTCGAGAAATTAGAGAAATTGCAAAGGATTGCATCAAGACTAGTCCCGGATCTACGGCACATGTCCTTTGAGGAGAGGTTAAGGGAAATCGACCTGACCACACTGGAGGACAAGAGGGATAGGAAGCACATGATAACGAGAAATTAACAAGATAGATAGGGACAGGATGTTTCAGAGATGGGACACACCAACAATGGGTATCAATTAGAAATTGAAGACTCAGATGAGTAACAGGGATGTTAGGAAATATTTCTTCATTCAGATAGTTATCAGGAAGCAGAATAATCTGGAAAGTGTTGTAATGGAGGAAGGATCCATACATAGCTCTAAGAAGAGGTATGATGAAGTTCATGGAACATGGAGAGTGGACCTATTAGCTAACAGTAAAGAGGCATGACCAGGAGCTGTGATTCGACCCCTGCATCTACAATTAATTGAGTACACACACACACACACACATACAATGATAACATATATGCCATCTTTCTAATGGGATATCAGATCCTGAGCAAAGACAAAGGGAAGAGAGTGGATGGAGGAGTGGCACTGCTCATAAAAAACGATGGGGTTTTGATGAGCTGGAGAGCCGAGACAGGAGAAGCAAGAGACTACTTAATAGGAACATTTCAGTCTGGAGGTCCAAAGGTGGTAATTGCAGTGATGTAATAGAGCGATGGTTGACACACTGGCTGAAGTGGCCAGAAGGGCTGATACGAGCAGGGCAAAGCTGCTCATGATGGGTGACTTCAACCACATGGAAATCGATTAGGAGAACCTGGAGCCACATGGGGGGCCAGAAACGTGGAGGCCTAAGATGACGGAGGTGGTACTGGAAAACCTCAAGTACCAACATGTAAGGGACACTACCAGTGAGAGATAAGAGGATGAACTAGCAGATATTGAGTGCAGATATTGAGGACATAACATATGAAAGATCCCTCGGAGCCAGTGATCACGTTGTTCTGAGCTTCGAATACATAGTAGAGTTACAAGTGGAGAGGGAATTAGGAAGTGTAATACGAATGAAGCCAAACTACAAAAGAGGGGACTACACAGGCATAAAGAATTTCCTGCACGGGGTTTAGTGGGACAGAGAACTGGCAGGGAATTCAGTAAACGAGATGATGAAATATGTGACAATATGCAAGGAAGCTGAGGAGAGGTTTGTACTGAAGGGTAACAGAAATAACGAGAAAGCCAGGATGAGCCCTTGGTTCACCCTAAGGTGTAGAGAGGCCAAAACCAAGTGTGCTAGAGAATGGAAGAAGTATTGAAGGCAAATGACCCAGGAGAATAAGGAGAGTAGTCGAAGAACCAGAAATGAATATGCACAGGTGAGAACGGAGGCCCAACGACAATAAGAAAATGACATAGCAGCGAAAGCAAATCTGACCCGAAGCTGTTGTACAGCCACATCAGGAGGATAACAACAGTCAATTATCAGTTAATCAGGCTGAAGTATGTTAGGAGCTCAATGTGAGAGTCAAAGAAATGTTCACAGAGGAGACAGAAGGGATTCTAAAAAGACGATGAGGTGAGGTTCACCATCAAGTGTTGGACACAATGCATACATTTGAGGAAGAAGTGAAGAGGCTACTTAGCGAGCTATATACCTCAAAGGCGATGGAGCCGGATAACGTGTCTCAATGGGTCCTGTGGGAGCAGAGGCGCTCTGTGTACCACTAACAACAATGTTCAGCACATCTATTGAACCCGGGCGACTACCTAATTTATGGAAGACAGCAAATGTAGTCCCAATTTAAAAAAAAAAGAGTCAGACACGAAGTATTAAACTAGAGACCAGTGTCACTGACATGTATAGTATTCAAAGTCATGGAGAAGGTTATAAGGAGAAGAGTGGTGGAGCACGTACAAAGAAATGAGCTTATCAATGACAACCAGCACGGTTTCAGGGACGGGAAATTCTGTCCCAAAAGTACTGGAATTCTATGACAGGGTGTCAGGAGGAACACAAGAAAGAGATTGGTGGGTAGATTGCGTTTTTTTGGACTGTAATATGGCGTTTGATGCAGTTCCACACAAGAGATGTGCAAAAGCTGGAGGACCAGGCAGGGATACCATGGAATTGCAATGGATCAGAGAAAACCTGATAAATAGTAACTGAAAGTAACTGAAATTTGTCATCAGTGAACACCATATTTTTTTCAGAACCCAAATGAAGAACTTTTTAATAACTGACTGAAAGTTTGCAATGTTTTCTAAGGGATTTTAATTCAAATTCTACTTTTCTTTATGGAGGATTATGTGGTCTATGATGCATGTCCCTGTCTTTATCGTATATGGTGATGAAAATAACGATGGGAGTGAGTACTGGGCTAATGTAACAAGTGTTTCCATTGTGAAAACTGCTGACTTTACTCCGTTTACTCTTAATTTCTATATGACCCAAAGTGAAAACTCCATCTGCCCACTTTTACAGTTATTTGTCTAGAATTTTGTGAAATATTACTCTATGATCGCAATGTCTGTGTATATTAAATTTGCATTTCGTTTTTGTTTTTCAGGGCATCGACAATTATGTCGTATTGGTCCGTTGGTTGAGAGGCAGTACTACCTGTTGTTTACAGTAATTCTGATTTCGATTGTGTAATTATTCCTTCTCCATGTGGTAAGCGATTTTGCGTCATAAAACTCTTGTTGTACGTGTGGTACGACAGTGCAATCAGTCAATAGTGCTTTGCTATTATTTAGTTGCCTCGTTTGTGGGCTAAGGCCCTTTCCGTAGAACTGAAGGACTGAACTCACAATCAGGTCAGTGCTCAGTTTCCATAGAAATATAACAATATTAGAAAACCAGACTAGATGAATTAGTTTTCTTTAATTGTAAGTTGAGCAACGGGTGTCACATATAATAACACTACTGAACACAGTTATATATGTATTTCACCAGGTTCACCTACGTGCAGCCTCTTGAGGGAGACTTTGGCGATAGACTTGATAACGGGTCGTGGACCGGCATGACTGGAATGGTGGTAAGGGAGGTAAGTGAAGTGAGTGAAGAATTTCTCAAATTATCTCGATTACCGCATCATAAAGAGGCATGAAAATAATTATTCTCTATTATTTTGTTGCTGCAATTTTATATTTCCGCATTTGAAAGTATTATTATACAAGACACTAAAATATAGCTTATTCGACAAATTACAAGGACACCCTTGCCGAATAGGTCAAACTCGATGGTTCGGCCTAATAAACACGACACACACACTCACACACACACACACACACGTCAGGCTCATACTAGAATATGCAGCACCAGTCTGGAACCCACACCTGGTCAAGCACGTCAAGAAATTAGAGAAAGTGCAAAGGTTTGCGACAAGGCTAGTTCCACAACTCAGGGGAATGCCATATGAAGAAAAGTTGAGGGAAATAGGACTAACAACACTGGAGGACAGAAGGGTTAGAGGAGACATGATAACGACATACAAAATACTGCAGGGAATCGACAAGATAGATAGTGACAGGATGTTCCATAGAGGGAATACAGAAACAAGGGGACACAACTGGAAGCTGAAGACTCAGATGAGTCAAAGGGATGTTAGGAAGCACTTCTTCAGCCATAGAGTAGTTAGAAAGTGGAATAGTCTAGCGAACGATATAGTGGAGGCGGGAACCATACATAGTTTTAAAACAAGGTATGTAAATAAATGGTATAAAATACCGACGCAATGGAAAAATAAACACAAAAGCAGTATAATGTGATCCTTTATTGACAACGTTTCGCCCACGCAGTGGGCTTTATCGAGTCACATAAGAACATAAGAAAGAAGGAACACTGCAGCAGGCCTACTGGCCCATGCGAGGCAGGTCCAAGTCTCCCACCGGCTTAAGCCAATGCCCCGACCCAGCCAGGTCAGGTTACATCCACTTAAGGAAGGAGCACGGCATCTGACCTAGTAGCACAAACTAGTCAGGTCCAACTCACACCCACCCGCACCCACTCATATATTTATCTAGCCTATTTTTAAAACTACACAACGTTTTAGCCTCTATAACTGTACTCGGGAGTTTGTTCCACTCATCGACAACTCTATTACCAAACCAATGCTTTCCTATATCCTTCCTGAATCTGAATTTATCCAACTTAAAGCCATTGCTGCGAGTCCTGTCAATACTAGATATTTTTAGCACGCTATTTACATCACCTTTATTTATTCCTGTTTTCCATTTATACACCTCAATCATATCCCCCCTAATTCTACGTCTTTCTAGAGAGTGCAGATTCAGGGCCCTAAGTCTATCCTCATAGGGAAGATTTCTGATATATGGAATCAACTTAGTCATCCTCCTTTGTACGTTTTCCAGAGCATTTATATCCATTCTGTAATACGGTGACCAAAACTGTGCAGCATAATCTAGATGAGGCCTAACCAAGGATATATAGAGTTGAAGAACAACCTGAGGACTCCTATTATTTATGCTTCTTGATATGAAGCCAAGGATTCTGTTCGCTTTATTGCGAACACTTATGCACTGCTGTCTTGGTTTTAGATTACTGCTAACCAGAACTCCTAAATCCTTTTCGCAATCAGTAGTATTAAGATCTACATTATTTAGTTTATATGTGGCACGGTTATTGTCCTGTCCAATATTTAGAACTTTGCATTTATCTATATTAAACTGCATCTGCCACTTCTCCGACCAATGCATCAGTCTATTCAAATCATCCTGGAGTGCTCTAATGTCCTCATTTGAATGAATTGGACGGCCTATTTTGGTGTCATCGCAAACTTGCTTATGTCGCTATTTATTCCCTCATCTATGTCGTTTATGTAGATTGTGAACAACAAGGGGCCCAATACTGACCCCTGTGGAACACCGCTTGTGACACTTCCCACTCTGATTTCTCCCCATTTATGCAAACTCTCTGCTGCCTATTTGTCAACCATGCCTCTATCCAGGAAAAATTTCTCCTCCTATTCCGTGTGCCTTAATTTTCCTCAATAGTCTCTGATGTGGGACTCTATCAAAAACCTTACTGAAGTCCATATACACAACATCATATTCATTACCATGATCTACCTCCTCAAATACCTTAGAGAAAAAGTTATTAAATTTGTAAGGCAGGAACGCCCTTTTGTAAAACCGTGCTGAGATTCATTGATTAACTTATGCTTTTCAAGATGGCTACGAATTGCCTCGGCTATTATTGATTCCATAAATTTTCCCACTATGGAGGTTAGGCTTATTGGTCTATAGTTCGAAGCTAAGGACCTGTCTCCTGCTTTGAAAATAGGTATTACATTTGCAATTTTCCACTTATCTGGCACCATGCCAGTTTGCAGTGATATGTTGAAAAGATTAGCCATAGGTTTGCTAAGCTCCTCTTTACATTCCTTTAGAACCCTTGCATACAGTTCATCAGGGCCTGGGGATTTGTTAGGTTTTAATTTATCTATTTGTCTAAGGACCATGTCACTTGTGACCCTAATCGTGTATAGTTTACTATCGTCTGTTCTACATAATTTATTATTTCTGGAATATCGCTAGTATCTTCCTGTGTAAAAACTGAGAGGAAGTAAGTGTTAAAATTCTACACATTTCCTTATCACTGACGGTGAGCTGACCTGAGTAACTTTTGAGTGGGCCTATCTTGTCCTAATCTTACTTCTGTATACCTGAAAAATCCTTTTGGGTTAGTCTTCGATTCTCTTGCAACTTTAACCTCATAGTCTCTTTTTGCTTTTTTATTCCCTTTTTATTTCTCTCTTTAACTGAATATATTGATTACTTAATTGCCCCTCTCCTCTTTTGATTCGCCTATATATGCCTCTTTTTTTGACCAATGAGATGTTTTAATCTATTGTTCATCCACTTAGGATCATTTTTTGTTTGATCTGATTTACCTATTAGGAACATAAGTTGTCTGAGCAGCTAGAACTATTCTCTGAAAAACGTCATATTGGCAATCACCACCTACCTGACCCACTGTCAGGTCATTCCAGTTCAGGTAATTTTTCAGTCCTACAAAATCAGCCAGGCGGAAGTCAGGGACAGAGACTTGATTGCAATTATTAGGGTAATTCCATGATATATTAAAACTGAGTGATTTGTGATCACTTTCCCCAAGCTCATCATTAACCTCAAGATTATTAATTAGCGATTCCCTGCTGGCAAGAACCAAGTCTAGCAGGTTATTTCCTCTAGTTGGTTCTGTCACAAACTGTTTCAAAAAACAATCCTGAATCGTATCAAGAAAGTCACTTGACTCTAAATTTCCTGTCAAATTGCTCCAGTCAATTTGTCTAAAGTTGAAATCTCCCATTAGCACAACATTTTCATATGTAGATGCCTTACGAATTTCATCCATGAAGTTTACTGCACTCCCTATCAAGATTTGGGGGCCTGTAAATCACACCCAAGATAAGTTTTACTCGGCCCTCAAGAAGCTGTAACCAAACAGATTCAGTGGCCGACGCTTCTAATTTTATATCTTGTCTAACACAACAATTTAAATTGTCTCTGACATACATCGCTACTCCACCACCCTTCCTGTTGACCCTATCAGTGTGGAATATTTTATAGCCTTGTATGTGACATTCAGAAGGTAACTCTCTATCTTTCAGATTGAGCCAGGTCTCTGTTATAGCAATAATATCTATGTTTCCTGCACTTGCAATTAATCTTAACTCATCTATCTTATTTCTTACACTCCTGCTATTAATATAGTAAACCTTAAGGGAGCTAGTCTCTTGTTTCCCTCTGCTGTCTCCCTTTGTTTGCTGACCTGATCCATTGTATTTATTTGTAACTTTATGATGAATTTCTTTTATACACTTACTGTTTTCAGCCCTAGTGTTCCTAACTGACTGTTTCCCACACACACCCATACCTCTATCTTCTATCAGTTTAAAATCCTAGGCATGTCAGCAATGGCCCTCTCGATCGAGTTGGCAAGTGCTTCCACCCCTGTACCAGAGAGATGTACCCCATCCCTTGCATACATATCATGTTTGCCATAAAAGTTGTCCCAGTTGTCAATGAATGGGATTGCAAGTTCCTTGCAGTATCTGTCTAGCCAGCAATTTGCACCAATTGCCTAGACAACCATTCATTTCCCACTCCCTTCTAGGCAAGATGCTACATATGATTGGGACCCCTCCCTTGGACTTAATTAGCTCTATAGCTGACTTGTACTTATCTAGCAGCTCTTCTCTCCTACCCTTCCCAATATCATTTCCACCAGCACTGAGACAGATAATAGGCTTGTTCCCATTACCTGACATGATATTATCCAACCTATTGACTATGTCTCCCAAAACCAGCTCCAGGGAAGCACCCTCTCTCTCACCTTTTATTCCTATTACAGAAAACACGGTCCATATATCTTACCTGTGAGTCACCTACCACAAGAATTCGCTTACCTCTATTAGCAGGGGAAGTAGTACCTTTACCTTCACTTGGGAAGTAGTACCCTTACCTTCACTTGGGGAAGTAGTACCTTTACCTTCACTGGCCACTGGAGTACACTCATCCTGAAGAACAGAGAAGCGATTTCCTACCTTCAAGTCTTCTCTCTTAACCTTCCTTATTTTGATGTTCCTGCCATTACTGGGAACCACTCGCCACTTGTAGCAGGTGCTGGACTGCACTTCACTCCTGGTAGCCTTTTCTTCCTCCCCCCCTTCACCCTCCTCGCAGGGAGTGGCAGACTGCACCTCACTACTGGTATCCCTATTCCCCTCCAGAACTGCAGCCACCTCACCCTCTCTTCCAAAACCCTTGAGGTGAACCTTCAGCCTCCTAATTTCCTCCTGGAGAAGCAGGACCTCACTCTCACTTCCAAACCCATTGAGGTGAACCATCAGCCTCCTAAATTCCTCCTGGAGAAGCAGGACCTCCTCCTTCAGCACTCCAACCTCACGTTTTAAAACACTGCAGCAGCTAGCCATGATTAACCCCCACACTAATTCCCAAAGCACTCAGGGACTGCGACCACTCGTGACAGTCAGGTGGAGAATGCTGCATGTGACAGTCTTCAAAGTAGTGTGATAGTTTAAAACCTTGTGTTACTCTTTTTCCAGGTAGATCTGTCTGTGACTCGATAAAGCCCACTGCGTGGGCGAAACGTTGTCAATAAAGGATCACATTATACTGCTTATGTGTTTATTTTTCCAAGACAAGGTATGATAAAGCTCATGGAGCAGGGAGAGCAGAGACCCAGTAGCGGACAGCGAAGAGGCGGGGCCAGGAGCTGAGTCTCGACCCCTGCAATGACAATTAGGTGAGTACAATTAGGTGAGTACACACACAAACACACACACATGCTAAGGTGACGGAGTAAGAAAAGAGAGAGGTGAGTAGATTGTATTCTCATGGACTATAAGAAGGCTATCAACACAGTTTCACACAAAGATAAGTGCAAAAGCTAGAGAATCTGGCAGGTATAACAGAAAAGCATCAGAGAATACGTTACAGGAGAGCGACAACATATAATGATACATGACGAAGTTTCAAAGTGGGCGCCTGTGACCAGCGGGATAACTAGGAAGTCATTCCTCGGACAGTCCTGTTTTTCATACGAAAAACAGCACAGTCCTAGATAGGGATAGATTCAGAAATGTCTCTGCAGACGACGTGAAGCTTATGAGGGGAATTCAATCGGATGAAGTTAAGGAAAGACTACACAGGGATCTGGACAGGTTGCAAGCCTGGTCCAGTATCTGGCTCTTGGAGTTTAACCTCTCCAAGTTTAAAGTCATGAAGATAGGGGAAGTGCAAAGAAGAACCCAGACATAGTACTGGCTAGGGGCCAAAGACTGCAAACCTCACTTAAGCAAAAGGATCAAGGGGTGAGTATAATACCGAGCCCATCTCCTGAGGCGCAAATCAACCAGATAACTACTATAGCATATGATTGCCAGGCAAACCTAAGAATAGTGTCTCGACACCTCAGTAAAGAACCGTTCAAGACTTTTTAGACCGTGTACATCAGGCCTATATTAGAGTAAGCAGCACTAGATTGGAACCCACACCTGATCAAGCACGTCATGAAATTAGAGAAAGTGCAAAGGTTTGCATCAAGACTTATCCCAGAGTTAATTAAGGGGAATGTACTTCGAGTAGAGGTTAAGGAATGTCAACATGACAAAACTGGAGGACAGGAGGGACTGGGATGACTTGATGACCACATATAAAATACTGAAAGGAATTGAGAGGTGGATAGGACAAGGTCCTGGATGCTCTAAAAGACAAACAGAATGCAGATGTTATATACACAGACAAGTGTGACCATGGTGTAATAGAACACAAAATGAGTGATAAAGGAATAACAGGAAAAGTTGGAACACAAAGAGTAGTAGTCAACAGAGTAAAGTCTGAGGCAGCTACTGTGAAAAGCTCTGTTCCACAAGGCACAGTACTTGCTCCCATCCTGTTCCTCATCCTCATATCGGACATAGACAGGGATATAAGCCACAGTGCTGTGTCTTCCTTTGCAGATGACACCCGAATCTGTATGACAGTGTCCACTGTGGAAGACACTGCAAGACTCCAAGCAGACATCTTTAAATGGGCTGCAGAAAACAATATGAAGTTCAATGATGAGAAATTTTAATTACTCTGATACAGAAAAAGTAAAGAAATTATAATCTCATCGGAGTACAAAACTAATTCCAACCACACAATAGAGCGAAAAACTAATGTCAAAGACCTGGGAGTGATCATGTCAGAGGATCTCACCTTCAAGGACCATAACACCGTAGCAATTGCATCTGCTAGAAAAATGACAGGATGAATAATGAGAACCTTCAAAACCAGGGATGCAAAGCGTATGTTGACACTTTACAGATCGCTTGTTCTATCTAGGCTGGAATATTGCTGCACACTAACTGCACCTTTCAAGGCGGGTGAAATTGCTGACATTGAAAATGTGCAGAGAACCTTCACGGCACGCATAACTGCGATAAACCACCTCAATTATTGGGAACGCTTGAGGGGGGAGGAATGATGGTTCTATCGAACTAGAGAGCGATTTTGCGATATGTTTTACGGTTTCTTGATAGTGATTTTTCTTTCCCCAAAAAAAAAAAAAAAAAACGTATTTCAATAATTCGTATAATGCAATCTATTGAGAGGAAGCTCAACTTGCCCTGTAGTTCTATAGCCTAACTCTTCCTCTTCCATCTGATCTAAATTAGAACATTGTATGTCATACCAATTTTGTAGAAACGGGATTGCCATAAGCTCTATCAAATAGGGCATTTTATTTTTTTTTCTATATAACTCTAAGGTAAAACGTCACTATAAAACTCAGTGTCTATGTTTCAAATGCTGCTTAATTCAAAGAGAATATTCCCAATGAAATATTTGGATAATAAAAAAAAGGTCAAAAATGCTCCTCCCCCCTTTGAAGTTCCTAAACCTGTACTCTCTAGAATGCAGGCGGGAGAGATACGTTATATACACATGGAAAATTCTCGAGGGATTAGTACCAAACTTGCACACGAAAATCACTCCCTACGAAAGCATAAAACTCGACAGGCGATGTAACATCCCCCAATGAAGAGCAGGGGTGCCACTAGCACGTTGAGGGACAACACAATAAGTGTCAGGGGCCCAAGATTGTTCTACTGCCTCCAAGCATACATCAGGGGGATTACCAACAAACCCCTGGCTGTCTTCAAGCAGGCACTGGACAGGCACCTAAAGTCGGTACCTGACCAGTCAGGCTGTGGTTCGTACGTTGGACTGCGTGCGGCCAGCAGTAACAGCCTGGTTGATCAGGCTCTGGTCCAACATGAGGCTGGTCACGGACCGGGCCGCGGGGGGGTTGACCCCTGGAATTCTATCCAGATAAACTCCAGGTAAACTCCAGGACAGGATATTTCAGAGAAAGGACACAGCAAGAATGGGTCATAATAGGAAATAGAAGACTCAGATGAATCACATGGATGTTAGGAACTGCTTCGGTCATAGAGTTGTCAGGAAGTGGAACAGTCTGGAAAGTGATATAATGGAGGCAGGATCCATACATAGCTTTAAGAAGAGGTATGATAAAGCTCATAGAGCAGGGATAGAATGGACCTACTAGCGACCAATGAAGAGGCGGGGCAAGGAGCTTTAACTCGACCAATGCAGCCACAATTAGGTGCGTACAATTAAGTGAGTATATACACATACATACACACACACACACACACACACACACACGAAACAGTATCGTTAAATAGTGCTCCCAGATTTTAGATTTCTAGTGGCTGTCCTAAGATACTATTAGAGGTCATAGTACGTGATTGAATGAGTGACAATACCTTTCTAGAGTATGAATAATGTGATAAGATCACGAATTTTAGAATTTAAATTTGAATGCTGGTGTTTTTACATGAAGGTGTGTGAGGGAGGGTAGCAATCAGCTGGTCAATGCTGGCGGCAGTGTTGACACAAATAATAATAAAAACATATTTAATGGGTCAATGTTATGACCTTAATTAAAAATAAATGCAAATATCTGGTCGGTTATGACAGCAGTGTAGCGATAAGGTCATATAATGAGTGATACAGTAAATAATGAAAGAAAAAATATTAGTGAAAATAACCCAGTTAATATCATCATGTTATAATTATGATCATAATACTTAAGAAAATAGAGTGAATACCAAGTAATTAAAAAAAATGAATGCATCATAAAAACTATGGAGTGAGTTACAAACTAACGGATATCATAGAAGACACCACCAGGAGCCTCCATTTTTGTGCAGACGACATCATTTGCCTATGTGTGGCAGCAATTTTGGTTGGTGTCTAAAGTCTCATAATGTCTCGCCCTGCTGGCTGTATACTGTAGCATCACTCTCACCCTAACTTTGAGTGCCAGGAGATAAATAGGAATAGCCCTCACAATATTTAGTAAGTTATTTAAAAATCTTCAGAAGAGTTGTGTAGCCTAGTGACCTCCCACCTTCTCAAAGAACCACAAGCTCGTACACGTGCATGCACACACGCACAAACAAACACACGTGTACACCCGTAAGTATCACAGTAGTAAATATTAGTATATATTAATAAGGAATAGAGTGAGAAATAATTCTATAAGCTTCAAAAGAGTAGTGTAGCCTATCTTAAAAAAGTGACCCCTCCCTTTTTTTCAAACAGAGACAAACATGAAGACACACACACACACACATAGCAGTCCAAACATACGTAGCGACAAAGTGCAAGGAGGCAGAGGAATGCTTTATACCCAAAGGAAAAAGATTAAATGGGAAGACCAGAAAGAGCCCCTGGTTTACCCAAAGGTGCAGGGAGGCGAAGGCTCAGAGTGTCAGAGATTGGAAAAAGTACAGAAGGCATAGAACCCAAGTAAACAAAGAGATTAGTCGAAGAGCTAGAAACGAGTATGCACAGGTACGGAGGGAGGCCCAGAAACAGTACGAAAATGACATAGCATCGAAAGTCAAGTATGACCCGAAACTGATGTACAGTCACATCAGAAGGAAGACAACAGTCAAGGACCAGGTGATAAGGCTGAGGAGAGAGGATGGGGAACTCACAAGTAATGATCAAGAGGTATGTGAGGAGCTCAACTTGAGGTTTAAGGAAGCATTCACAGTGGAGGAAGGAAGGCAGCTGTGTAGACAGGATGGGGTGCATCACCAACAAGGTATGCATCAAGTGCTGGAGGGCATACACACAACTGAGGGGGAGGTGAAGCAGAGACTCAGTGACCTTGATACCTCAAAGGCGATGGTTCCGGACAATATCTCCCCGTGGGTCCTTCGGGAAGGAGCTGAGGTTCTGAGTGTGCCACTTACCATAATATTCAACACATCCCTTGAAACTGGGCAGCTACATGAGATATGGAAAAAGGCCAACGTAGTCCCCATCTTTAAAAAAGGATACAGAAAAGAGGCACTAAACTATAGACCAGTGTCACTTACGTGTATAGTGTGCAAAGTCTTAGAGAAAATCATTAGGAAAAGAATGGTGGAGCATCTGGAGCAGAACAGGATAATCAACGCCAGACAGCACGGATTCAGGGAAGGCAAATCCTGTGTAACAAACGTCCTGGAGTTCTATAATAAAGTAACAGAGGTAAGGCAAGAGAGAGAAGGGAGGGTTGACTGCATTTTCCTGGACTGCAGGAAGGCCTTCGACACAGTTCCTCATATGAGATTAGTAAAGAAGTTGGAAGACCAAGCGTGTATAACAGGAAGGGCACTGGAATGGATCAGGGAATACCTCACAGAGAGGCAACAACGGGTCATGGTGCGTGATGAGGTATCACAGTGGGCGCCGGTGACGAGCGGTGTACCGCAGGGGTCAGTCCTAGGACCAGTGCTATTCTTGGTATATGTGTGAATGACATGACGGACGGGATAGACTCAGATGTGTCTCTGTTCGCAGATGATGTGAAATTAATGAGGAGAATCACATTGGATGAAGACCAAGCAGGACTTCAAAGAGACCTGGACAAGCTTGACATCTGGTCTAGCAACTGGCTTCTCGAATTTAACCCCACTAAATGGAAAGTCATGAGGATCGGAGAAGGGCAAAGAAGACCGCTGACAGTACAGGCTAGGTGGACAAAGGCTACAAACCTCAGAAAAGGAGAAAGACCTTGGAGTAAATATAACGCCAAGCACGTCTCCGGAAACACATATCAACCAGATAACCGTGGCAGCATATGGGCGACTGGGAAACCTAAGATTAGCGTTCCGTTAAATTAACAAGTAATCGTTCAAGACACTGTACACCGTGTACGTCAGGTCCATACTAGAGTATGCAGCAGCAGTCTGGAACCCATACCTGGCCAAGCACGTCAAGAAATTAGAGAAAGTGCAAAGGTTTGCGACAAGGCTAGTTCCACAGCTCAGGGGAATGCCATATGAAGAAAATTTGAGGGAAATAGGACTAACACTGGAGGACAGAAGGGTTAGAGGAGACATGATAACGACATACAAAATACTGCAGGGAATCGACAAGGTAGATAGTGACAGGATGTTCCAGAGAGGGAAATTAGGTCTCTATCTTATTTACGTAAAATGTTATTAACCTCTCAAAAGCATCTGGTCGCGTCGGGTCGAGTCGGTCGTGTTGGGTCGCTCATTTATCACACCAACTGCCAGGAAGACGATGTCCACTCGCTCGTAATAATGCTTCCTCCTGCCTACTTGAACGACGAAATAAGATGGGACTTCAATCTGTCCCTCTAAAATTCAGCAATCACCCTCCTTCATTAGTCTCTACTTGGTCAGAGCAAGGAAATTACGACGGTGATCCGCCACGAAGTAGGTACCATTTCTGCTCCTTGTTCTTGGTCAGCGACGTGTTGAAGATCTGAACAAGGGAAATAACTCTTTCTGCTGCTTCGTTCACGACCTTCAAAGAGCCCGGAGACGTCTTCATTTCCAGGAACATCGTGTTCGTCTCCCACGTTTCGGGGTCTTCATTCAAGAAGGAAGATTTTTCCTTCCCCTTCTTCTGCTCAGCGTCCTCTTAGTCACGAACTCCTCCAGTCCAACTCCGATTTCTGGAACACCTTGCAAGCGATTTGGGCACCCTGGTTTCTTTTCCCGCTCGAGGTTGGTCACCATCTTGCCCTTTGTCGCAATGTCCACTTTCTCATCGAAGAACGCCAATCCAACCAGGTGATCCACCAGATACTATAGATGGTATGCAAAGATGATGGCAGCAGCATTCGCAATCTCTTTGTCCAGATACGCTCAAAGGGTTTGGAGGAAGTCCAAGTCATTGCGAGGGGCTTGCACTCCATGTGGATAATCGTTCCAGAACTGGACGTAGATCAAGGCGACGAAAAGTGAGAGTAGGTTCTGCTTCAGGTGAAAGAATTGTGACATGCGAAGTACGTCAACTAGTGTCAGAAGCAGAGCAGTTGAGAAAAACTCGAGAGAACACACTACTGACCACAATTCCGATGCACTTTGTGTACTTGGTGCTAAGGATACCATCCGCGATAGAGAAAATAAAAAAAAATTGGAGTTTTGAGCATCCTTTAAATATCCATGAAATGATCTAAATTATGGCACACAGTACAGGCTCATATAATGGAATGAAAATTACGTTGGGGAGCGCACTTCCTTTGAAGTTTTAATATTAACATGTATTTTTGGACTGGTCTATATATATGTCGTGCCGATTAGGTAAAACTTGCGATTTTGGCTTAAATAGCAACGCTCACCTTGCCATATAAGACAAGTGAAAATTTGTGTATGCAATAATTTCGCCAAAATCATTCTGAACATAACGAAAAAAATATATTTCATTGTGTTTGTTTATTATTAAATTAATGTTAACGTATCTAAAATATATTTAGTTGGGTTAGGCTAAATTAAATTGCGCTTGTTGTAATAAGGTTAGGTAGGTTTTCAAAGTTTATTTTGGTGCAAAATTATAAATTTTTACATTAACATAAATGAAAAATATATATCTTTAAATGTATAAGAGAATTTTTAGAAAGGACTTAATTTTAAATGAGTTCTTGCTAATTGACCAGTTTTACTAATCGCACGACATATATATATATATATATATATATATATATATATATATATATATATATATATATATATATATATATATATATATATATATATGTCGTGCGATTAGGTAAAACTTGCGATTTTGGCTTAAATAGCAACGCTCACCTTGCCATATAAGACAAGTGAAATTTGTGTATGCAATAATTTCGCCAAAATCATTCTGAACATAACGAAAAAATATATTTCATTGTGTTTGTTTATTATTAAATTAATGTTAACGTATCTAAAATATATTTAGTTGGGTTAGGCTAAATTAAATTGCTCTTGTTATAATAAGGTTAGGTAGGTTTTCAAAGTTTCTCTTGGTACAAAATTATAAATTCTTACATTACCACAAATGAAAAAAATATATCTTTAAACGTATAAGAGAAATTTTTAGAAAGGACTTAATTTTAGATGAGTTCTTCCTAATTGACCAGTTTTACCTAATCGGCAAGATATATATATATATATATATATATATATATATATATATATATATATATATATATATATATATATATATATATATATATATATATATATATATATATATATATATTGCCGATATATATATTTTTTTTTTTTTTTATTAACACATCGGCGATTCCCACCAAGGCAGGGTGGCCCGAAAAGAAAAACTTTCATCATCATTCACTCCATCACTGTCTTGCCAGAAGGGTGCTTTACACTACAGTTATAAAACTGCAACATTAACACCCTCCTTCAGAGTGCCGGCACTGTACTTCCCATCTCCAGAACTCAAGTCCGGCCTGCCGGTTTCCCTGAATCCCTTCATAAATGTTACTTTGCTCACACTCCAACAGCACGTCAAGTATTAAAAACCATATGCCTCCATTCACTCCTATCAAATACGCTCACACATGCTTGCTGGAAGTCCAAGCCCTCTTACAAAACTTCCTTTACCCCTCCCTCCAACCTTTCCTAGGCTGACCCCTACCCCGCCTTCCCTCCACTACAGATTTATACACTCTCGAAGTCACTCTGTCTCGTTCCATTCTCTCTACATGTCCAAACCATCTCAACAACCCCTCCTCAGCTCTCTGGACAATCGTTTTGGTAATCCCACACCTCCTCCTAATTTCCAAACTCCGAATTCTCTGCATTATATTCACACCACACATTGACCTCAGACATGACATCTCCACTGCCTCCAGCCTTCTCCTCGTTGCAACATTCATCACCCATGCTTCACACCCATATAAGAGCGTTAGTATAACTATACTCTCATACATTCCCCTCTTTACTTCCATGGACAAGGTTCTTTGTCTCCAGACTCCAGTGCTCCACTCACCCTTTCCCCTCATCAATTCTATGATTCACCTCATCCTTCATAGACCCATCCGCCACATGTCCACTCCCAAATATCTGAATACATTCACCTCCTCCATACTCTCTCCCTCCAATCTGATATCCAATCTTTCGTCACCTATTCTTTTTTTATCCTCATCACCTTACTCTTTCCTATATTCACTTTCAATTTTCTTCTTTTACACCCTACCAAATTCATCCACCAACCTCTGCAGCTTCTCTTCAGAATCTCCCAAAGCACAGTGTCATCAGCAAAAAGCAACTGTGACAACTCCCACTTTGTATTTGCTTCTTTATCTTTTAGCCCAACACCTCTTGCCAAGACCCTCGCATTCACTTCTCTTACAACCCCATCTATAAATATATTGAACAACCACGGTGACATCACACATCCTTGCCTAAGGCCCACTTTTACTGGGAAATAGTCCCTTCCCTCCTACACACTCTAACCTGAGCCTCACTATCCTCATAAAAACTCTTCACTGCTTTCAGTAACCTTCCCCCTATTCCATACACCTGCAACATCTGCCACATTGCCCCCTATCTACCCTATCATACGCCTTTTCAAATCCATAAATGCCACAAAAACATCTTTACCCTTATCCAAATACTGTTCACCTATATGTTTCACTGTAAACACTTGGTCTACACACCCCCTACCTTTCCTAAAGCCCCCTTGTTCATCTGCTATCCTGCTTTCTGTTTTACTCTTAATTCTTTCAATAATAACTCTACCATACACTTTGCCAGGTCACTCAACAGACTTATTCCCCTAAAATTTTTTGCACTCTCTTTGTCCCCTTTGCCTTTATACAAAGGAACAATACACGCTCTCTGCCAATCCCTAGGTACCTTACCCTCTTCCATACATTTATTAAATAATAGACCAACCACTCCAAAATTATATCCCCACCTGCTTTTAACATTTCTATCTTTATCCCATCAATCCCAGCTGCCTTACCCCCTTTCATTCTACCCACTGCCTCACGAACTTCCCCTACACCCCAACTGGCTCTTCCACCTCCTACAAGATGTTATTCCTCCTTGCCCTACACACGAAATCACACTTCCCTGTCTTCATCAACATTTAACAAATCCTCAAAATATTCTCTCCATCTTCCCGATACCTCTAACTCTCCATTTAATAACTCTCCTCTCCTATTTTTAACTGTCAAATCCATTTGTTCTCTAGCTTCCTCAACTTATTAATCTCATTCCAAAACTTTTCTTATTTTCAACAAAGTTTGCTGATAACATCTCACCCACTCTCTCATCTCTCT
This sequence comes from Cherax destructor, assembly GCA_009830355.1. Classification (NCBI taxonomy): domain Eukaryota; kingdom Metazoa; phylum Arthropoda; class Malacostraca; order Decapoda; family Parastacidae; genus Cherax; species Cherax destructor. Next base: position 73,641 of record WNWK01004374.1, on the reverse strand, counting down.
CTTTTACATTGCTTCACCACTCTTTTAACCTCTCTTTTTTTCTCCATATACTCTTCCCTCCTTGCATCACTTCTACTTTGTAAAAACCTCTCATATGCTAACTTTTTCTCCCTTACTACTCTCTTTACATCATCATTCCACCAATCGCTCCTCTTCCCTCCCGCACCCTCGCCTGTAACCACAAACTTCTGCTGAACACTCTAACACTACATTTTTAAATCTACCCCATACATTTTCGACCCCATTGCCTACACTCTCACTAGCCCATCTATCCTCCAATAGTTGTTTATATCTTACCCTAACTGCCTCCTCTTTTAGTTTATAAACCTTCACCTCTCTTTTACTTACTGATTCTATTTTCCTTGTATCCCATACAAGGGATATATATATATATATATATATATATATATATATATATATATATATATATATATATATATATATATATATATATGTGTGTGTGTGTCACCCGGCCTCGGTGGGAGACGGCCGACTTGTTGACCAAAAAATGCATATATATATGTATATATATATATATATATATATATATATATATATATATATATATATATATATATATATATATATATATATATAAATACAAAGTGGGAAAGCAAATACAAAGTGGGAGTTGTCACAGTTGCTTTTGCTGATGACACTGTGCTTTGGGAGATTCTGAAGAGAAGCTGCAGAGGTTGGTGGATGAATTTGGTAGGGTGTGTAAAAGAAGAAAATTGAAAGTGAATATAGGAAAGAGTAAGGTGATGAGGATAACAAAAAGAATAGGTGACGAAAGATTGGATATCAGATTGGAGGGAGAGAGTATGGAGGAGGTGAATGTATTCAGATATTTGGGAGTGGACATGTCGGCAGATGGGTCTATGAAGGATGAATCATAGAGGTGATGAGGGAAAAGGGTGAGTGGAGCACTTCGGAGTCTGTGGAGAAAAAGAACCTTGTCCAGGGAAAGTAAGAGGGAATGTATGAGAGTATAGTTATACTAACGCTCTTATATGGGTGTGAAGCATGGGTGATGAATGTTGCAACGAGGAGAAGGCTGGAGGCAGTGGAGATGTCATGTCTGAGGTCAATGTGTGGTGTGAATATAATGCAGAGAATTCGGAGTTTGGAAATTAGGAGGAGGTGCGGGATTACCAAATAATTGTCCAGAGAGCTGAGGAGGGGTTGTTGAGATGGTTTGGACATGTAGAGAGAATGGAACGAGACAGAGTGACTTCGAGAGTGTATAAATCTGTAGTGGAGGGAAGGCGGGGTAGGGGTCGGCCTAGGAAAGGTTGGAGGGAGGGTAAAGGAAGTTTTGTGTGCGAGGGCTTGGACTTCCAGCAAGCATGTGTGAGCGTATTTGATAGGGTGAATGGAGGCATATGGTTTTTAATACTGACGTGTTGTTGGAGTGTGAGCAAAGTAACATTTATGAAGGGATTCGGGGAAACCGGCAGGCCGGACTTGAGTTCTGGAGATGGGAAGTACAGTGCCGGCACTCTGAAGGAGGGGTGTTAATGTTGCAGTTTTATAACTGTAGTGAAAAAGCACCCTTCTGGCAAGACAGTGATGGAGTGAATGATGATGAAAGTTTTTCTTTTTCGGGCCACCCTGCCTTGGTGGGAATCGGCCGTGTGTTAATAAAAAAAAAAAATAATATATATATATATATATATATATATATATATATATATATATATATATATGTCGTGCCGATTAGGTAAAACTGGTCAATTAGCAAGAACTCATCTAAAATTAAGTCCTTTCTAAAATTTTCTCTTATACGTTTAAAGATATATTTTTCATTTATGTTAATGTAAAATTTATAATTTTGTACCAAGAGAAACTTTGAAAACCTACCTAACCTTGTACAACAAGCGCAATTTAATTTAGCCTAACCCAACTAAATATAGTTTAGATACGTTAACATTAATTTAATAATAAAAACACAATGAAATATATTTTTTTCGTTATGTTCAGAATGATTTTGGCGATTATTGCATCACAAATTTTCACTTGTCTTATATGGCAAGATGAGCGTTGCTATTTAAGCCAAAATCGTAAGTTTTACCTAATCGGCACGACTATATATATATATATATATATATATATATATATATATATATATATATATATATATGTCGTGCCGATTAGGTAAAACTTGCGATTTTGGCTTAAATAGCAACGCTCACCTTGCCATATAAGACAAGTGAAAATTTGTGTATGCAATAATTTCGCCAAAACAATTCTGAACATAGCGAAAAATATATTTCATTGTGTTTGTTTATTATTAAATTAATGTTAACGTATCTAAAATATATTTAGTTGGGTTGAAGCTAAATTAAATTGCGCTTGTTGTAATAAGGTTAGGTAGGTTTCAAAGTTTCTCTTGGTACAAAATTATAAATTCTTACATTAACATAAATGAAAAAATATATCTTTAAACGTATAGAGAAAATTTTAGAAAGGACTTAATTTTAGATGAGTTCTTTTTAATTGACATTTTTTATCGGCACATTTTATATATATATATATATATATATATATTATATATATATTATTTTTTTTTTTTTATAACACGATTCCACCAGGCAGGGTGGCCCGAAAAAAAAAACTTTCATCATCATTCACCCCATCTGTCTTCCCAGAAGGGTTAACCCCTAAAATTATAAAACTGCAACATCACCTCAGTGCCGGCACTGTACTTCCCATCCCCAGAACTCAAGCCCCGCCTGCCGGTTCCTGAATCCTTCAAAAATTTCTTTGCTCCCTCCAAAAACCCGTCAATTTTAAAAAAACCTTTGCCTCCATTCACTCCATCAAACCGCTCACATGCTTGTTTAGTACCGCACACAAAACTTCCTTTCCCCCCTCCCCCCAATTTTCCTAGGGCCACCCCGCCTCCCTCCACTACAGATTTATACATTAGTCACTCTGTCTCGTTCCATTCTCTCTACATGTCCAAACCATCTCAACAACCCCCCCCTCAGCTCTTGGACAATTTTTTTTGGTAATCCCGCACCCCCTGTTCCCAACTCGAATTCTCTGCATTATATTCACACCACACGTTGACCTGGGGCATAAATCTCCACTGCCTCCAGCCTTCTCCTCGTTGCAACATTCATCACCCATGCTTCCACCCATATAAGGGATTGTATAACTATGCTCTCATACATTCCTCACTTCCATGGACAAGGTTCTTTGTCTCAACTCGGGGTGCTCCACTCACCCTTTTCCCCTCATATTTTTGATTCATCCTTCATAGCCCATCTGCCGACATGTCCTCCCAAATATCTGATACATTCACCTCCTCCATATCTCTCCCTCCAATCTGATTCCAATCTTTCGTCACCTATTCTTTTGTTATCTCATCACCACTTTTTTCCTATATTCATTTTAAATTTTCTTCTTTTACACACCCTCCCAAAATCATCCACCAACCTCTGACTTCTCTTAGAATCTCCCAAAAGCACGGGTGTCATCAGCAAAAAGCTGACTGTGACAACTCCCACTTTTGTATTTGCTCCCACTTTGTATTTATATATATATATATATATATATATATATATATATATATATATATATATATATATATATATATATATATACATATATATATATGCATTTTGGTCAACAAGTCGGCCGTCTCCCCCCGAAGGGGTGACACACACACACACATATATATATATATATATATATATATATATATATATATATATATATATATATATATATATATATATATATTTCCCTTGTATGGATACAAGGAAAATAGAATCAGTAAAGTAAAAGAGGGGGTGAAGGTTTATAAACAAAAAAGAGGAGGCAGTTAAGGGAAAGATATAAACAACTTTTGGGGGGAAATGGGCTAGTGAGGTAGGCAAGGGGGTCGAAAAATGGGGTAGATTTAAAAATGTAGTGTTAGAGTGTTCAGCAGAAGTTTGTGGTTACGGGCGGGGGGGGGGGGGGAAGGAGCGTTGGTGGAATGATGTAAGAGAGTAGTAAGGAAAAACATATGAGGGTTTTTAAAAAGTAGAAGTGATGCAAGGAGGGAAAATTTTGGAGAGAAAAAGAGAGGTTAAAGAGGGGTGAAGCAATGTAAGAAGCGATGAGAGAGTGGGTGAGATGTTATCAGCAAACTTTGTTGAAAATAAGAAAAATTTTTGGAATGAGATTAATAGTTGAGGAAGCCTAGAGAACAAATGGATTTGACAGTTAAAAATAGAGGAGAGTTGTTGGAAGTTGGGAGGTATCGGGAAGATGGGAAATATTTTGAGGGTTTGTTAAAAAGTTGATGGGAAAACAGGAAGCTGTGATTTCGTGTGTAGGGCAAGGAGGAATAACATCTTGGGAAATTGGAAGCCAGTTGTGGGTGTAGGGAAGTTCAGAGGCAGTGGGTAAAAATGAAAGGGGGTAAGGCAGCTGGGATTGATGGGATAAGAAAAGAAATGTTAAAAGCAGGTGGGGATATATTTTGGGGGTGGTTTTGGGGCTATTATTTAATAAATGTATGGAAAGAGGGTAAGGTACTAGGGTTGGCAGAGACGTGTATTGTTCCTTTGTATAAAGGCAAGGGGACAAAGAGAGTGCAATATGAATAAGTCTGTTGAGTGTCCTGGTAAGTGTATGGTAGAGTTATTATTGAAAATTAAGAGTAAAACAGAAAGCAGGATACAGATGAACAAGGGGGCTTTAGGAAAGGTAGGGGTGTGAGCCAAGTGTTTACAGTGAAACATATAAAGGGGAACAGTATTTGGATAAGGTAAAGATGTTTTGTGGCATTTATGGATTGGAAAAGGCGTATGATAGAATAGGGGGCAATGTGGCAGATGTTGGGTGTATGGAATAGGAGGAAGGTTACTGGCAGTGAAGTTTTTATGAGGATAGTGAGCTCAGGTTAGAGTGTGTAGAGGAAGGACTATTTCCCAGTAAAAGTGGGCCAGGGGAAGGATGTGTGATGTCCCGTGGTTGTTCAATATATTTATAGATGGGGTTGTAAAGAAGTGAAACGAGGGGCTTTGGGAGGTGTTGGGGTAAAAAATAAAAAAAATACAAAGTGGGGGGTTGTCACAGTTGCTTTTTCTGATGACACTTTCTTTGGGAGATTTAGAAAAAGCTGCAGAGGTTGGTGGAAGATTTGGTAGGGTGTGTAAAGAAAAAAGGAAAGTGAATATAGGAAAAAAGTAAGGTGATGAGGATAACAAAAGTAGGTGACGAAAATGGATATCAGATTGGAGGAGAGAGTATGGAGGGGGTGAATGTATTTAAAAATTTGGGAGTGGACATGTCGGCGGGTGGGGCTATGAAGGATGGTGAATCATAGGGAATGATAGGGAAAAGGGTGGGGGAGCCTTTTGAGTCTGTGAGACAAAGAAACCCTTTTCCATGAAGTAAGAGAGGAGAGTATAGTTATTAACTCTTATATGGGTGTGGACATGGGTGATGAATGTTTCAACGAGGAGGAGGGGCTGGAAGATCCACTACCGGTATAGTATGCTCCTCGCTTACGACTAGTTTGTTTACCGACCTACTCTTAGGAACAGAACTCCGTTTGTAAATTAGAAGATGGTGTGTATTATGTTTTACATTTATGTATTTGTACTGTATCAAATTGAATGTACAGTATACCTGCAAATTTGAAAGACTAGGACGAGTCATATGTGGTCCACATTGTATGAATACTGCATGTGAACTTGGATATTAATTATGAATATGCAGGGTGTGTCATAGTATTATTGATGCTACTAATTCTACATTTGATTTTAGGACACACTGCATGTTTTTGACTCTTCATTGGGAAATGAAAGTAATTGTAACATGGTTATGGCTGCTGCATCTTCTAAGCCAGTAAGGACGTCCACCAGACCACAGAGAATGTCACGGCGTGTCACCCGACAGGTGAAGAATAATGATTCCTTTGTTTATGAGGTATGCTGAATTTGAAATTTTACTCATGCTTCTAAATATATATCAAATAAATCTTACATAATAATTCGAAAGTTGAGAAACATATTGTATATTAAATTTACCTTTCAATATTATTAGAAATGATATGTGATGCCAACAAGTAATTGGGATTTGTCCTTGAACCTTGGTCACATTTGGAGTGACTGAAGTCCCTAGACAGAAATGTTTCCAATAAAATGTTCTGGTGTTTGCATTGTCTTTTTTTTCCAACTTCTAAAACTGTACCAGGAATGCACGTTGAAAATGTTATCCAAATATCATGGGACCTAAAGTTGAATTACAGTGGGAAGTTGTTACTTAGATGTAATGCTATACTATATGTCTTTTTCACTTGGAGAACCAGGGTCTTGTTAACATCAAGATGAACAAAGACTGATTAATTATGTACTGTACCAAAACTAAGTCAGTTGTATTCACAACTAGTTAATTCAATGACATTTTAATAATTTTACACAATTTGATATGCTTGATACATAATTTGGAATGATCCAAGGCAGCCACTGTCGTGTGTATTTTACTACACTGTAAAACATGAGTTACTGTGCCACCTGCAGCCATCACCTGATGCTGTAGTAATTACCTGCAGCCATCACCTGATGCTGTAGTAATTACCTGCAGCCATCACCTGATGCTGTAGTGGTTGCCTGAAGCCATCACCTGACACTAGTGGTTACCTACAGCCATCACCTGATGCTGTAGTGGTTACCTGAAGCCATCACCTGACTGCTGGTTACCTATGACCATCACCTGACACCATACTGGTTCAACTCAGAGGTACAAAATAGCAATACTGCTGGAGATGGAACAAAAGGGGATGATGCCTCAGGAAATAGTGTTGACACCTTACCAGCAAAACCTGTTGGAAGCACTGATGTCCATACAGGGGTGATAGATAGGGGGGGAAACAGAAAAAAATGCACCAGCAGTAAATGCATCTACAATAAATCCTAGAAAACAGAATTCCAATCTATGCAAAGCCTTGGGTATCTGCAGGCATGGTATATCTGGTAAAACAGGTGGGATATGCACCTTTGATCATCCCAAAAAATGCTGCACCCACATGACAACAGGAGAGTGCAACTTCCCTTCCTGTAACTTGTCACTCATCAATCCATAAAAGAAAATGCTACACCGCATACTGCCAGGCACATCATCTAAAGGGGACAAGAAGACACAGACCAGCCAGACTATGGGAAACAAAGGAGGGGAGCCATAACCTCTCCAGGAAAAGTTTTTTTTTTTAGGGCTAGGAGGGAAAAAAGACTGGCAAGAAATGCCAGTAATCCTACACCAACTGAAAACACTTCTGGAGCAGAGGCACAGTCATTGGCCTCCACTCCAGACATTAGAGCCAGAAAATAAAAAAAAAAACTAAATTCCACCAATATAACGACATTTGTCTTTGTAAACATACAGGGTCTAAAGCTGTCAGAAAACAAAATTCCTTACATCAAGGGACTGCTCACGGAGTCAGATGCAATGTTTGCAGCATTCACAGAGACCCACATAAAGGATCATTATGACAACGAAATATGAATCCCAGGTTATAACTTATTCAGATGCGACAGACTAAACAGGCAACAAAGGGAGAAAGGGTTGACCTGTTCGTCAGTCGCTCATTTGCTCAGAACTACTAAATACAGTTGACCCCTGGAAATCGGACATAATTCGTTCCAGAATGCTGTTCTAGTGCCGTTACCGAACGAATTTGTTCCCATAAGGACAAATGTAAATTAGATTAGTCCGTTTCAGACCCCCAAAAATACACTTACAAAAGCACTTACAAATATACACATACATAATTGTTCGAGTTGGGAGCAGTACAATTTCCGGGGGTCCACTGTACCTCAAATGATGTAGTTTTGACGGTAAAGATTGAAAACCAAAACCTTGTCATTGTGGTGGTATACAAACCTCCAGATGCAATTTCCCAGCAATTCTGGGAGCAGCTTTTGAAAATTGACCACTGTCTGGAAAATCTCCCAACTCCTGCCCCAAACATCTTGCTACTAGATTTCAACTTGAGACATCTAAAACGGAGGAGTATAGCAAACAATGTTTTAGCAGAGATCACCCCAGGAGGCAGCTCATGAAAATTCACACACACACATGAACTATTAAATCTCTGCACCAAATTCACCTTAAACCAACAAATATTAGAGCCTACAAGACTAGAAAATATGCTGGACCTCATCTTCAATAACAACGATGATTTGATACGTAATATAACAGTATCAAAGACAATACACTCAGATCACAACATAATAGAGGTACAGACATGTATGCACAGGGCTCCTGACCAGCAAAATGTGATCAGTCATGAGGGTCTCTTCACAAAATTTAATTTCAATAACAAAAGCATACAATGGGAACAAGTCAACCATGTCCTAAATGAAACAAACTGGGAAGATATCCTAAACAACATGGATCCGAACATTTGCCTAGAAAAAATGAACTCTGTGGTTCTTGAGATCTGCTCAAGACACATTCCATTAAGATAAAGAAAGAGAAGATGTAAACTAGAGAGAGAGAGATGCTCCCTATACAGACAAAGGCAGTGTGTCAGAGCTGCTGAGAGGGGCCAATAGTATATCTGAAATACGAAGGGAGGCACTGGTCAAAGAAATTACAAATATCAAACTTAAGCTGAAGGAATCTTACAGGAGACAAGAATTGCAGAAAGAACTAAAAGCCATGAAGGAAATTGAAAAAAAAAAATACTTATCTTATGCCAAATCTAAGGAAAAAAAAACATCCAGTATTGGGCCCCTGCTTAGGCAAGATGGGACATACACAGATGACAGCCAAGAAATGAGTGAGATACTAAAGTTCCAATACGACTCTGTGTTCAGTGAGCCGCTGCCCAGACTAAGGGTCGACAATCCAAATGAATTCTTTATGAACGAGACCCAAAATTTGGTCATCTCAAAAATCTTGGATATTATCCTAACTCCACAAGACTTTGAAAAGGCAATAAATGACATGCCCATGGACTCTGCCCCTGGCCCAGACTCATGGAACTTAAGTGTTCATCAAGAATTGCAAGAAGCCTTGCATGCCTTCAGCATTCTATGGAGAGGGAGCATGGACACGGGTCATCCCACACTCACTAAAAACAACAGACATAGCCCCACTTTTAAAAGGTGGCAGTAAAGCATTTGCAAAGAACTACAGACCGATAGCACTAACATCCCATATCATAAAAATCTTTGAGAGGGTTCTAAGAGACAAGATAGCCAACCACCTAGATACCCATCAATTGCACAACCCAGCTACTGGGTCCTGGATGCTGTAGAGGATAAACAAAATACAGATGTAGTATACACAGACTTTGCAAAAGCTTTTGACAAGTGTGACCATGGTGTAATAGCGCACAAAATTCGTGATAAAGGAATAACAGGAAAAGTGAGTAGATGGATCTATAACTTCCTGACAAATAGAACAGAGTAAAGTCCGAGGCAGTTACGATGAAAAGCTCTGCTCGACAAGGCACAGTACTCGCTCCCATTCTATTCCTCATCCTCATTGCTGACAGAGATTTAAGCCATAACTTTGCCTTCCTTTGCGGATGACACCCGGATTGCCATGGCAGTGACCTACATCGAAGACACAGCAAGACTCCAAGCGGACATAAACCAAATCTTCAAATGGGCCACTGAAAACAATATGAAATTCAATGAGGAGAAATTTCAACTATTCAGATATGGATTTTTTTTTTTTTTTTCAGCAAGTCGGCAGTCTCCCACCGAGGCAGGGTGACCCAAAAAGAAAGAAAATCCCCAAAAAGAAAATACTTTCATCATTCAACACTTTCACCTCACTCATACATAATCACTGTCTTTGCAGAGGCGCTCAGATACGACAGCTGAGAATAAGTCCCTCCCAGCTGTCACTATCCCAGACCCTTCCTTTAAAGTGCAGGCATTGTACTTCCCATTTCCAGGACTCAAGTCCAACTAAATCAATTAACTGGTTTCCCTGAATCCCTTCACAAAATATTACCCTGCTCACACTCCAACAGCTCGTCAGGTCCCAAAAACCATTCATCTCAATTCACTCCTATCTAACACGCTCACACATGCTTGCTGGAAGTCCAAGCCTCTTGCCCACAAAACCTCCTTTTCCCCCTCCCTCCAACCTTTTTGAGGACGACCCCTACCCCGCCTTCCTTCCCCTACAGATTTATACGCTCTCCAAGTCATTCCACTTTGATCCATTCTCTCTAAATGACCAAACCACCTCAACAACCCCTCTTCAGCCTTCTGACAAATACTTTTAGTAATTCCACACCTCCCCCTAAATTTTACACTCCGAATTTTCTGCATAATATTTACACCACACATTGCCCTTAGACAGGACATCTCCACTGCCTCCAGCCACCTCCTCGCTGCAGCATTTGCAACCCATGCTTCACACCCATATAAGAGTGTTGGTACCACTATACTTTCGTACATTCCCTTCTATGCCTCTATGGATAACATTTTTTGTCTCCACAGATACCTCAATGCACCACTCACCTTTTTTCCTTCATCAGTTCTATGGTTAAGCTCATCCTTCATAAACCCATCAGCTGACTAAGTCAACTCCCAAATACAGTGGTACCTCGATTTACGATATTTTTTCGTTCGAGAATGCTGTTCAAGTGCCATTACCAAACGAATTTATCCCTATAAGGAATAATGTAAAATAGACTAGTCCTTTTACACCCCCAAAAATATACCTACAAAAGCATTTAAAAAAATACTTACATAAAAGGGCGATTTTGGGGACCATCGTAACTCGAGGTACCACTGTATTTGAAAACATTTACTTCTTCCATAATCCCTCTTTCCAGTGTGATATCCAATTTTTCTTTATTTAAATCGTTTGATACCCTCATCACCTTACTCTTATCTATGTTCACTTTCAACTTTCTTCCTTTACACACCCTCCCAAACTCATCCACTAACCTTTGCAACTTTTCTTTAGAATCTCCCATAAGCACAGTATCATCAGCAAAAAGTAACTGTGTCAACTCCCATTTTGCATTTAATTCCCAATAATTTAATCCCACCCCTCTCCCCAACACCCTAGCATTTACTTATTTTACAACCCCATCTATAAATATATTAACCATGGTGACATTACACATCCCTGTCTAAGACCTACTTTTACTGGAAAGTAATCTCCCCCTCTCCTACACACCCTAACCTAAGCCTCACTATCCTCGTAAAAACTCTTTACAGCCTTCAGTAACTTACTATCTATTCCATACACTTGCAACATTTGCCACATTGCTTCCCTATCCACTCTATCATATGCCTTTTATAAATCCATAAATGCAATGAAAACTTCCCTACCTTTATCTAAATACTGTTCACATATATGCTTCACTGTAAACACTTGATCTACACATCCCCTACCCACTCTAAAGCCTCCTTGCTCATCTGCAATCCTACTCTGTCTTACCTCTAATTCTTTCAATAATAACCCTGCCATACACTTTACCTGGTATACTCAGTAAACTTATTCCCCTATAATTCTTACACTCTCTTTTATCCCCCTTCTCTTTATATAAAGGAACTATACATGCTCTCTGCCAATCCCTAGGTACCTTCCCCTCTTTCATACCTTTATTAAACAAAAATACCAACCACTCCAACACTATATCCTTCCCTGCTTTTAACATTTCTGTCATGATCCCGTCAGTTCATGCTGCTTTACCCCCTTTCATTCTACGTAATGCCTCGCGCACCTCCCCCACACTAACATCCTGCTCTTCTTCACTCCTAAACGATGTTATACCTCCCTGGCCAGTGCATGAAATTACCGCCTACCTTTTTTCATCGACATTTAAAAGTTCTTCAAAATATTCCCGCCATCTACCCAATACCTCCAGCTCCCCCATCTACTAACTCCCCTACTCTGTTTTTAAGTGACAAATCCATTCGTTCCCTAGGCTTTCTTAACTTGTTTATCTCGCTCCAAAAATTTTCTTGTTTTCAGCAAAATTTCTTGACAACTTCTCATAAGCTACCTTTTTCTCTCTTATCACACCCTTTACTTCTTCATTGCGCTAGCCCACCTTTCTGCCAATAGTTGCCTATATCTCACCCTATCAGTGTATACGACAAATTCTAACCATATAATAGAGTGAAAAAGTAATGTGAAGGACCTGAGAGTGATAATGTCAGAGGATCTTGCCTTCAAAGACCACAACAATGTATCTACAACATCTGCTAGGAAAATGATAGGATGGATAATGAGAGCCTTCAAAACTTGGGATGCCAAGCCCATGATGTTTCTCTTCAAATCACTTGTCTCTCTAGGCTGGAATGCTGCTGTACACTAACGTCCCCCTTCAAGGCTGGCGACATTGCTGACCTGGAGAGTGTACAAAGAACTTTCACGGCACACATAAGTACGATAAGGCGCCTAAATTACTGGGAACGGTTGAAGGTCCTTGATCTGTATTCCCTGGAATGCAGGTGAGAAAGATACATGATAATATACACTTGGAAAATCCTAGAGGGATTAGTACCAAACTTGCACTCGAAAATCACTCCTTATGAAAGCAAAAGACTCGGCACGAGATGCAACATTCCCCCAATGAAAAGCAGGGGCACCACAAGTACATTGAGAAAGAACACAATAAGTGTCCAGAGCCCAAGACTGTTCAACTGCCTCCCAGCATACATAAGGGGGATTACCAATAGACCCCTGGCTGTCTTCAAGAAGGCACTGGACAGGCACCTAAAGTCAGTACCTGACCAACAAGGCTGTGGTTCGTACGTCAGTGCGTGCAGCCAGCAGTAACAGCCTGGTTGATCAGACCCTGATCCACTATGAGGCCTGGTCTTTGATCGAGCCGCGGGGGCGTTGCCCCCCGAAACCCTCTCCAGGTAAAATCACCTGACACCATACTGGTTACCTGTGACCATCACCCGACACCATACTGGTTACCTGTGACCATCACCCGACACCATACTGGTTACCTGTGACCATCACCCGACACCATACTGGTTACCTGTGACCATCACCCGACACCATACTGGTTACCTGTGACCATCACCCGACACCATACTGGTTACCTGTGACCATCACCCGACACCATACTGGTTACCTGTGACCATCACCCGACACCATACTGGTTACCTGTGACCATCACCCGACACCATACTGGTTACCTGTGACCATCACCCGACACCATACTGGTTACCTGTGACCATCACCCGACACCATACTGGTTACCTGTGACCATCACCCGACACCATACTGGTTACCTGTGACCATCACCCGACACCATACTGGTTACCTGTGACCATCACCCGACACCATACTGGTTACCTGTGACCATCACCCGACACCATACTGGTTACCTGTGACCATCACCCGACACCATACTGGTTACCTGTGACCATCACCCGACACCATACTGGTTACCTGTGACCATCACCCGACACCATACTGGTTACCTGTGACCATCACCCGACACCATACTGGTTACCTGTGACCATCACCCGACACCATACTGGTTACCTGTGACCATCACCCGACACCATACTGGTTACCTGTGACCATCACCCGACACCATACTGGTTACCTGTGACCATCACCCGACACCATACTGGTTACCTGTAATCAGGATATTAATTAGGATGCTAATTAGGAGATTAGCTTCTACACTGCTCTCATATACAATATTATTGTGCTGAAGGCACATATATCTTAATGGCTCTCAAGTACCATCTGGTACAATATCAGCGATTTACAATAATACTAAGATATGTATATACAAATATGTGTATGTGTGTGCTCCAGGTAACTCGTTAAGACTCTACTCGAACAGTGACCAACTAAACATCCTCTCATAAGCTAACTTCTCTAACAAACAGGCTATCAGAACAGCTTGCTTGAACAATAAAACGACAAATTAGCCGAACAGCAATATAGTAAGCAACAGCAACACAGCGTCAGGAACAAGGAGATAAAATAACGATCCTAACTGGGGACCATCGGCAGATCCTCCATAATAGTCACAAAACTCCCTTAATACTGAATCTAAGTTCAGCATAACCAAAATACCTGACTGCGACGGTGCACAGATGCCTCAACGAATTAGGTCAGAAGCTATAGCTACAGACCTGAGTTATTTCAGTGCCAATAAGACACACAACCCAGTAAAACGTCGAAAATCACTAAGTCTAGGCTATTTTCTGTGAACAGAGTTACACAGAGTCCAAAGAAGTATGTTTTGACTTACCACCGAACACATACTCTACCAAACAGTCTAAATGACGAGGAAACAACCAGAGATAAGAGCGAGGTGTTACTCCAATGAGAGTCAGCCGAGAAGAGAGTGAATAAGGGGAGGCAGGCTCCCAGCTCAGGTTGGATCACGCCACTGGTCACGTGACTCTCCCGCTACTCCAGGGCGGTGCGAGGTACAGGCTGACACAAACAAGCGAGTGGTAGTTAACAAGGTAGTTTGCTAACTCGGGCAGTTACTCAACACTCGAACAAATGAGCACAATAGTGTAAAATGTAACATCCTACCTAATAATATAGCTAAGTCGAATAATAATATAAAGCAAGATATTAACGATTTAGCTATTATCGAAAATATCAGCAATATAAAATTATAAGAAAGGGAAATATACATCATAATTACACTATAAACATGTATAAATTGTGCCCCAATCTGGGGTCGCAATACCCCCCCAGCACGACAAATGGTCGCACTAGGAGTTGTGGTAGTGTCTTTTTCATTTAATTCTATCACAAATCATAATAAAATAAAATATAATTCAGTATCAACATTACAAAGTCACTCAGGTGTCATGCACTTCAATTAATTTTTTGAGTGTCTATATCACTAACTATGCTCCTCGTACTAGGGCAACTTCTATATCTGCATACTCGTGGTTATGTCCGTACACTCGCGTAGAAGTGGCATAGCGTAGTGGCGCATGACATATGAGGCTCGATCGTAGTGGTGATGACTGCATACTAGAACAGCAGTCTTAGGAGAGATGACATTCCACTCTAATAACAGTAGTGGTGGAATGTGTAGCAGTATACATCAGGTCCTGGGTAACTGCATGTGAGGTAGGTAGGCAGGCAGGTGGCGGCTGTTCTGCTCCGCCACTCAGCACATCCTCGCGCACAAACTCTACACACTCACCACTCAGCTTCTCTCCAATTATCTCCTTCCCACACCAACATAAATCACATTACTGTTGACATAAAAAAAATATTATTAAACATGAGTACATATATTTGATATGGGCACAAATGTTTACATGGGCTGTATAGATTTACGTTACTTTACTTAATTTAATTAAAGTAGCAAGTAACAAAATAGTATTTTGGGCACAAAAATTTACGTTAATTTAAATGTATCAATGGTAATTAAGGACGTGACAGAGCGTCAGCAATTACATTACAACGACCACTGATATGTTTAATACTTATGGAGTAAGGCTGGATTCTGAGAGCCCACCTCATTATCCTAGCATTTTTACTCTTCATAGTGTTTATATAAGTGAGTGGATTGTGGTCTGAAAATACATTGATTTTAAAAGAAGTGCCCAAATATACGTCAAAATGCTCTAACGACACCACAAGAGCTAGAGCCTCTTTTTCAATAGTGGCATAGTTTTTCTGATGTCATTTGAGTTTAGAGGAATAGTAACATATAGGATGCAGTATGTCAGTGGAGGTTGACTGTTGGAGTAGTACAGCACCCACTGCATAACCACTCGCATCTATATGTAAAAAGAAGGGTAGGGTGAAGTTAAGACTCTGCAGAACAGGAGCAGAGGAAAGCAAGTGCTTCAACCTTGTAAATGAATCAGAGCAATCTTGAGTCCAGATGAACTGGATTTTGCTACTAGTGAGCTCAGTGAGAGGAGCAGCGACTTGAGCAAAGTTGGGACAGAACCTGCGATAATATCCTGCCATACCTAGGAATCTCTGCACACCCTTCCTATCCTGTGGCACTGGAAATGCTGCAATAGCACTAACTTTAGCATCAATAGGAGCAACCTCACCTTGGCCTAAAACCCTAGATAGGTAATCTTGGCTTGACCAAACTACACTTAGCCAAATTAACAGTAAAGTTGTAATGTGTCAGTCTCTCAACCTCTGAGACGTGTCAATGTTGTTCCCATTCGTCGCTTTACGTTACATCTTGAACAGTGAATTCTTGAGCACGTTCAGTAAGCAGGACTTGATAATATACTCGTAAGAGATCTAAATGGCTGACATACTGTGCTCCCAACACACGATCAATAAGGTCGTCAATGCAAGGTAAGGGATAACCATCAGGCAAGGTGACAGAGTTCACTTTCCGGTAATCAGTGCACATCCTGAAACTACCGTCAGGCTTGGGCACTAAAATGTATGGTGATGCCCATGGAGTTTTACTGCGCTTAATAAGTCCATGAGATAACAAAAAGTCAACTTCTCTCAGTGCTCTGTTTCGTTGGACTCATTCTATATGGTGATTGCTTAATGGGTGATGCTCCCTGTACATCGTCATGTACTCCCAGAGTACATTGTTTAGGAACATCACTGAACAATTCAGGGTACTGCAAAATCATGTTCTTAACATTATTTGCTCTATCAGCATCAAGGTTACTTAGAAAATTCTAGTGATTGTAGCATCACTGAATTTTCTAAACACACCTCTATACCTCTAGAGATGTCAGGCAGACTGACATTTCCTTCCTGTGTCCTAGGAAGAATAGACGCAGCAGGTAGAGGACTAGCGTAGTATACCTTGAGCTGGTTAATGTGGTACATATGGTTGGATTTTCTCTTCCCAGTCGTATGTACGAGATAATTTATGTCACTAAGTTTTTCCACTACTTCCAGGGGACCATCATACCTGGCTTGTAGAGCATGACCTGGTACTAATTTCTGAGCCATCACCTTATCTCCTGCTTTAACCCTTTGACTGTTTCGGTCGTATATATACGTCTTTCGAGCCACTGTTTCGGACGTATATATACGTACTCACAAATTCTAGCGGCTTCAAATCAAACGGGAGAAAGCTGGTAGGCCCACATATGAGAGAATGGGTCTGTGTGGTCAGTGTGCGTGGTATAAAAAAAATCCTGCAGCACGCAGTGCATAATGAGAAAAAAAAACTCTGACCATTTTTTTTTTTTTTTTTTTATTACAACTCAGTCTTTGAGGTGCATTTTCGTATAGTATTTATGGTTGTATTCTCTTTTTTATGGTCTCATTTCATACAATGGAAAAATACTACAGAAATATAGATGATTTTGATTAGTTTCATGATGAAAATGACCTTGAAATTGAGCTCAAAGTAGGGGAAATGTTCGATTTTTGCAAATGTTCAAGAGTAAACCAATCACACCATGCGTCCAATACACATCAATTGGCGAGTCTAATATTCATTCACAAGTGCACTGATATTATTTATACCATTTTTACAATAATGCAATAGTCTGCATAACCGTAAATCTTCTATTTTTTGTGTGAATAAAAAATCAAAATAGAAAGCAAGAGTAATATAAGAGGGGCCTAAAGACGTGACTAATGAACAGATAACATCTTATTTTAGTGCCAGGAATGTCTGCATTGTTTATTCTGGACCCTATTTTGAAATTGACAACTTTTTTATTTTGCATGAAATTGGCCAAATTGCCAATGTCTGACCACTTTATTGGGTAGTTGAAATCGGTAAATTGGTGGTTTCTTGTACTCAATCGATAGAACAAATGGAGTACTAAAGATATATCTATGAGTTTGGTCGACTGGAACAAGAGAATTTACCGAAAATAGGGCTCAAATTCGGCGAAATTGCCGATGCGTATACATTGCTGAGATCACTATCTTCGCGAGAGCGTAATTCCTTAAGTTTTCCATCAAATTTCACAATTTTGGTGTCATTACTATCGGGAAAAGATTCTCTATCATTCCATAAGATTTTTTTTTTTTTTTTTTTTTTTTTTTAATATATAAATTTTGCGACTCAGGATTGGGGGGTTGCGACAGTCAAAGGGTTAAAAGAGCGAGAGACAGCACGCTTGTCATACTGTTGCTTCATCCTAGCCTGAGCTGAAACTAGGTTTTTCGAAGCTAGCTCTCTAGCAGCTGTTAAATGCATCTGCATTAACCCTTTCGTGGTTTCAGTCGTACTAGTACGGCTTACGCCCTGGGGTTATGGTCGTACTAGTACGCCTAAATTCTAGAGCCCTCAAATCAAGCAGAAACAGGCTGTTAGGCCTAGATGTGATAGAATGGGTCTGTACGGTCAGTGTGTGCAGTATAAAAAAAATTCCTGCACCACACAATGGATAATGAGGGAAAAAAACCGACCGTGTTTTTGGTTTAAAACAGCGACTGCAGTCTATTTTCGTATGGTATTTATGCTTGTATTCTCGTTTTCTTAGTCTCATTTTATAGAATAGATGATATATTACAGAAATAGAGATAATTTTGACTGGTTTCACGATAACAAGTACCTTGAAACTGAGCGCAAAGTAGCGAAAATGTTCGATTTTGGCCAATGTTCAAGAGTAAATAAATCACACCATGCGTCCAATACACATCAACTGGAGAGTCAAATATTCTTGCACAAGTGCGCTGATATTATTTATACCATTTTTACAATGATGCAGTTGTATACATAACAGTAAATCTTCTATTTTTTTGTGAGAATAAAAATTAAAAATGGAAAGCAAAAGTAATGTAAGAGAGGCCTGGAGATGTGACTAATGAACAGATAATATGTTATTTTAGTTCCAGGAATGTCTGCCTTGTTTATTTTGGACCCTATTTTGAAATTGGCATTTTGAAATTTGTGTGAAATTGACCAAATTGCCTTTTTCTGACCACTATTTTGGGTAGTTGAAATTGGTAAATAGGCGGTTTCTTGTACTCAATCGATAGAAGAAATGGAGTTCTAACGAAATAGCTATAATTTTAGTAGACTGACACACTGGAATGTGCCGAAAATAGGGCTCAAAGTGGGCGAAATCACAGATGCATAAATGTCATCGATACCGCTAACTTCGCGAAAGCATAATTCCGTTAGTTTTCGATCAAATTTCATAATTTTTGTGACGTTATGATCGGAAAAAGATTCTCCATCATTTCATAAGAAAAACGTTTTTTTTTTTTTTTTTTAATTCCTGGACCCTGAGAACGAGTTTCGGAGAGGGTCCTTGGAACCCCAAAGGGTTAATGAAGGATTAGATTTTCCTGTCCACACGTCTTTCAACACAGCAAGAGGACCACGTACTTGGTGTCCGTATATTAGCTCAAACGGACTAAATCCTAGACTTTCTTGCTCACTTTCTCTAATAGCATGCAGAAGAAAAGGTATACCTTCATCCCAGTCTCTAGAAAAATGTTCACAATAAGCTCTCATCATAGACTTCAGTGTCTGATGAAATATCTCTAGAGCACCTTGTGACTGTGGGTGGTAACTGATAGAAAGTACTGACTTTATTCCTAGGTGGGATAATGCTTCTCGAAAGATCTTAGAAGTGAAGTTGGATCCCTGATCCGACTGTATCTCTCGTGACAATCCAACCTGGGAGAAAAATTTCATCAGAACTCTGACAATAGCACGAGCATTAATTTTTCTCATAGGAATAGCTTCGGGGTAGTTGTCAGGAATATCAAACATTAGATGCACATGGTGAGTTAACAGCAGTGGTTGATGAAGGCTCTGATAAATTGTAGATAGGTGTTTTATCAATTGAATTGGGTTTTACATAATTTGTTTATACAGATAAGTGAATACAGTTGCCCCTCGGTTTTCGCCGAAAATTCTTTCCAGAATGCTGCTCAAGTGCCATTACTGAATGAATTTACTTCCTTAAGAAATAATGTCACGTAGTTTAGTCTATTTCAGACCCCCAAAAATACACTTGCAAAAGCAGTTACGAAAATACACTTACATAAATGTTCGAGTTTGGAGATGACCGAAAACAGAGGGACCACTGTACTTCCATAAGAATATCTTCTAGGACTATTAATTAATGAGCTGCAGTAGCATGATTTTTTTTTTTTAATAGGATAATCCTGAGGTATTCAGTGAAGATGATGACGACATCTGGCAGCCTTCAGTACCCACCAAGAGACTACCACAACGTACCCGCAAGCCCAAAGGAAACAAGTCCAAGCCACAAATTACAGATCCGCATTTAAAAGATCAAGAAAACAATAGCAGGTATTTATACATCTCTCTAATTTTCCATATTTTTCAGTATAAAGTTAAATAAAATATTTTCTTGAGCAGATACTCTCTTGTATTATTACACTGAGCTTTGCCTCTTATAGAATCATGAAAGGTGCATACAGGGGTCTCTGATTTACAAATGATGTGCTATTGAAAAGCATTCATTACATTGAACTTACTGCTCCAGATACCTATTGTATAATCAGAGATGTGTTCCCAAACAATATTTTGTATGTAATTTACACTGGTAAAGCACAAAAAAAAACTAGCTGGTGGAAAAATGATTATCAGATTATTCTTGCTTCCTAGTTATTACAGGCCAGATTTCTCGACTAAGTGCAGCGTTTCACTCTCGCTCTGTTTAGTATGAAACATAATAAATAATGGTATGCTCTGCACATAGTCTTTCTCTCATGTGTCTTAGTTGTTTTGATAATACCAACAAAGTGATTTAAGTGATATATTTCTTATACAGTGGTACACCGAGTTTCGTACATAATTTGTTCCAGAAGGCTGTTAGTGCCGTTACTGAACAAATTTGTTCCTATAAGGAATAATGTAAATTAGATTAGTCCATTTCAGACCCCCAAAAATACACTTACAAAAGCACTTACAATAATACACTTAATAATTGTTCGAGTTGGGAGCTGTACGTAACTCTGGGTACCATTGTATATTGACGATAGTTATATTCGTTTTTGTATTTGACATGCTGTCATTGTGTGATAATGGTGGCATGAGGGAATTTGTTATAACGGATTAGCTGGACTGGAAGTGGGAGGTACAATCTCTGCACTCTGGAGGATGTAGGGACATTGTGATTTGGAGTATTATTTGAGTTGTAACACTGGCACATTTCTGGCAAGATAGCTATTGAATGAGTGATGAATGTTTGCTCTTTTGGGTCACCCTACCTTAATGGGAAAACATCCAGTGTGATTAAAAACTAATACTTTAAAAATTTCAATTTACACATGCTCTTTGGTTAATAACAAATCCTTTTTACAGCCTTGCAAATAATGCAGAGAACACCAACCCCCCTCAAGATACTGAAAAACCTCGGGTACAAAGACGAAAACGTCTATTATACAAATCAACCACAGACGAACCATACTCAAGGCTCTCCAAATTTGGTTAGTACAGTATTTTATTATTTTATTATCCTATCTTTCATTACCTAATTTTTTTGTTACCCTCATCATCTTGCCCTTCTTTATTTTCACTCTTAATTTTCTTCTTGTACATACTCTTCCAAATTTATCCACCAACCTTTGCACCTTCTCTTCAGAATCTCCCAAATGCACCATGTCATAGGGAAAAACCAAGTACAGTGGACCCCGGAAATCGAACATACTTCGTTCCAGAATGCTGTTCAAGTGCTGTTACTGAACAAATTTATTCCCATAAGGAATAATGTAAATTAGATTAGTCCATTTCAGACCCCCAAATATACACTCACAAAAGCACTTACATAATAGGTCGAGTTGGGAGGCGTTCGAAACTCGGGGGTCCACTGTATGATAAATCTCACTTTGTATCAGATTCTCTATTTTGTAATCACCTTACCTCGATGGGAGACAGCTAGTGTGTTAATGATACTCGGCATGGTTTCACGAGGGGCCGTTCCTGCCTAACTAATTTACTAACTTTCTTCAGTAAAGCTTTTTAGGTCGTTGATCACGATAAAGAATTTGATATTGTTTATTTGGATTTTAGTAAGGCTTTTGATAGAGTACCACATCAGAGACTTAAAGAAAGTGGCAGCTCATGTCATTGAGGGAAAAGTGCTGTCATGGATCGAGTCATGGCTCACCTATAGGAAGCAGTGTGTGTGCATAAATGGGGTTAAGTCTGAGTGGGGATCTGTAACAAGTGGCGTTCCACAGGGATCAGTTTTAGGACTGTTGTTTATATATATCAATGACCTTGATGAGGGAATTACTAGTGATATGAGCAAATTCGCTGATGACACAAAGATAGGTAGGATAATCAATTCAAACGTAGATGTCACAGAACTTCAGGAGCATTTAAACACACTCAATTCATGATCAGAAAAGTGGCAGATGCAGTTCAATGTAGATAAATGCAAAGTTCTAAAGCTTGGGAATGTTCATAACCCTAGCACCTATCAGCTTAATAATGTAGAACTTAGCCGTACAGAATGCGAAAAGGACTTGGGGGTTATGGTAAGCAGCAACCTTAATCCAAGACAGCAATGCCTAAGCATGCGTAATAACTCAAATAGATTATTGGGATTTATATCAAGAAGTGTAAGCAACAGAAGTCCAGCGGTTATACTACAGCTATATATACATCATTAGTAAGGCCTCACTTAGATCAGTTCTGGTCTCCATATTACAGAATGGATATAAATTCGTTAGAAAACATTCAGCAAAGAATGACAAAATTAATTCATAGCATTAGAAATCTGTATGAAGAAAGATTGAAGTCCCTTAAATTACATTCACTTGTAAGACGAAGAATGAGGGGAGACATGATCGAAGTGTATAAGTGGAAGATGGGTATTAACAAATGAGATATAAATAAGGTCTTGAGGATATCTCCAAGAGAGAACCCACAATAATGGATTCAAATTAGATAAGTTTAGATTTAGAAAGGATATAGGAAAGTATTGGTTTGGAAATAGGGTAGTTGATGAGTGGAACAGTCTGCCTAGTAAGGTATTGAAGCTAAAACCTTGGGTAGTTTCAAATTTAGGTTGGATAAATACATGAGTGAGAGGGGTTGGATTTGAGTGGGACTTGCACATGAGTTAGTGGATTTATCAGAGCTTATTGTTAAGGTAGAACTAAAGTGGGTTGGGCAAATATTGGATTAGTGAAGGACCTGCGCAGTATGGGCCAACAGGCCTACTGCAGTGTTCCTCCTTTCTTATGTTCTTATTATTTAGTTTTTTTATTAACACATCGGCCGATTTCCACCAAGGCAGGGTGGCCCAAAAAATAAAATCTTTTAATCATCATTCATTCCATCACTGTCTTGCCAGAGGCATGCTTACACTACAGTTATAAAACTGCAGCATTAACACCCCTCCTTCAGAGTGCAGACACTGTACTTCCCATCTCCAGGACTCAAGTCCGGCTTGCCGGTTTTCCTGAATCCCTTCATAAATGTTACTTTGCTCACACTCCAACAGCACGTCAAGTATTAAAAACCATTTGTCTCGATTCACTCCTATCAAATACGCTCACACATGCTTGCTGGAAGTCCAAGCCCCTCGCACACAAAACAACCTTTACCCCCTCCCTCCAACCTTTCCTAGGCCGACCCCTACCCCGCCTTCCCTCCACTACAGATTTATACACTCTCGAAGTCATTCTGTCTCGTTCCATTCTCTCTACATGTCCGAACCACCTCAACAACCCCTCCTCAGCTCTCTGGATAATAGTTTTGGTAATCCCGCACCTCCTCCTAATTTCCAAACTCCGAATTCTCTGCATTATATTCACACCACACATTGACCTCAGACATGACATCTCCACTGCCTCCAGCCTTCTCCTCATTGCAACATTCATCACATATGCTTCACACCCATATAAGAGTGTTGGTATAACTATACTCTCATACATTCCCCTCTTTACTTCCATGGACAAGCTTCTTTGTCTCCACAGACTCCGAAGTGCTCAACTCACCTTTTTCCCCTCATCAATTCTATGATTCACCTCATCCTTCATAGACCCATCTGCTGGCATGTCCATTCCCAAATATCTGAATACATTCACCTCCTCCATACTCTCTCCCTCCAATCTGATATCCAATCTTTCATCACCTAATCTTTTTGTTATCCTCATCACCTTACTCTTTCCTATATTCACTTTCAATTTTCTTCTTTTACACACCCTACCAAATTCATCCACCAACCTCTGCAACTTCTCTTTAGAATCTCTCAAAAGCACAGTGTCATCAGCAAAAAGCAACTGTGACAACTCCCACTTTGTATTTGATTCTTTATCTTATAACCCTATACTTCTTGCCAAGACCCTCGCATTCACTTCTCTTACAACCCCATCTATACATATATTGAACAACCACGGTGACATCACACATCCTTGTCTAAGGCCCACTTTTACTGGGAAATAGTCCTCCTCCCTCCTACACACTAACCTGAGCCTCACTATCCTCATAAAAACTCTTCACTGCTTTCAGTAACCTACCTCCTATTCCAAACACCTGCAACATCTGCCACATTGCTCCCCTATCATACACCTTTTCCAAATCCATAAAGGCCACAAAAACCTCTTTACCCTTATCCAAATACTGTTCACCTATATGTTTCACTGTAAACACTTGGTCTACACACATCCTACCTTTCCTAAAGCCCCCTTGTTCATCTGCTATCCTGCTTTCTGTCTTACTCTTAATTCTTTCAATAATAACTCTACCATACACTTTACCAGGTACACTCAACAAACTTCTTCTTTCTTCTTTCAACAAGTCGGCCGTTTCCCACCAAGGCGGGGTGGCCCAAAGAGAAAAACAAAAGTTTCTCTTTTTAACTTTAGTAATATATACAGGAGAAGGGGTTACTAGCACCTTGCTTCCGGCATTTTAGTCGACTCTTACGACACGCATGGCTTACGGAGGAAGAATTCTGTTCCACTTCCCCATGGAGACTCAACAAACTTATTTCCCTATAATTTTTGCACTCTTTTGTCCCCTTTGCCTTTATACAAAGGAATAATACATGCTCTCTGCCAATCCCTAGGTACCTTACCCTCTTCCATACATTTATTAAATAATAGCACCAACCACTCCAAAACTATATCCCCACCTGCTTTTAACATTTCTATCTTTATCCCATCAATCCTATCTGCCTTACCCCCTTTCATTCTACCCACTGCCTCACGAACTTCCCCCACACTCACAACTGGCTCTTCCACACTCTTACAAGATGTTATTCCTCCTTGCTCTATACACGAAATCACAGCTTCCCTGTCGTCATCAACATTTAACAACTCCTCAAAATATTCCCTCCATCTTCCCGATACCTCTAACTCTCCATTTAATAACTCTCCTCTCCTATTTTTAACTGTCAAATCCATTTGTTCCCTAGGCTTCCTCAACTTATTAATCTCACTCGAAAACTTTTTCTTATTTTCAACAAAATTTGTTGATAACATCTCACTCACTCTCTCATTTGCTCTCTTTTTACATTGCTTCACCACTCTCTTAACCTCTCTTTTTTCTCTCCATATACTCTTCCCTCCTTGCATCACTTCTACTTTGTAAAAACCTCTCATATGCTAACTTTTTCTCCCTTACTACTCTCTTTACATCATCATTCCACCAATCGCTCTTCTTCCCTCCCGCACCCACTCGCCTGTAACCACAAACTTCTGCTGAACACTCTAACATTACATTTTTAAATCTACCCCACACATCTTCGACCCCTATGTCTACACTCTCACTAACCTATCTATCCTCCAATAGTTGTTTATATCTTACCCTAACTGCCTCCTCTTTTAGTTTATAAACCTTCACCTCTCTCTTTCACAGTCACCTGGCAGGACGGTAGTACCTCCCTGGGTGGTTGCTGTCTACCAACCTACTACCTTACGTTCTTATATATTCGGCAGGCTGTCTCTGTGTCTATATCTCTGTCTATATCTATCTGTCCAATATCTCTGTATCTGTCTATATCTCTGTATCTGTCTATATCTCTGTATCTGTCTATATCTGTAATATCTCTCTCTCTCTCTCACATGTACACATAAGTACAGTTATTATACATAGTGTAAATTACCTAGGATAACCCAAAAATTCCAGGCAAAGTGCTATAGAGTGCTTGTAGATATAAGACATAATAGTCATGACTGGCAAGTAATACGCATTGTCACTTCTGCATTGCGTATAATACCTGTTGGCTTACGAGCCGCACTCAGACTGAGACAAGCAGACGGAAAGACACACACACAGGTAGACGGAAAGACAGATAAGCAGAGCTAGACAGACAGACAGACAGACAGACAGTCAGTGGAAACAGAGAGGGTTCCCTGCTCCCATTCATCAATGTCATTGGGCTGTCAGTGTTATCTGACACTTGTCATAACACCATTCGTCAAGGAGTTTCATATTATACTCCAGGCACACACAGGCAGACAGAAAGACAGATAAGCAGAGCTAGACAGAGACACAGACAGATAGACAGTGAAAACAAAGCAGGGTTCCCTGTGCATATTCATTCATCAATGTCATTGGGCTGTCAGTGTTTTCTGACACTTGATATAACACCATTCGTCAAGGAGTTTCAAATTATACTCCAGGCACACATAGGCAGGCAAACAGAAAGACAGATAAGCTGAGCTAGACAGATAGATACAGACAGACAGACAGATAGATAGATAGACGCATACAGACAGTGAAAACAAAGCAAAGGTTCCTTGCACACATTCATTCATCAATGTCACTGCCTTATCAGTAGTTATCTGACAATTGTCATAACACCATTCTTCAAGAAGTTTCATATATACTCCAGGATGTCTAAAATATTGCTGGGATCTATAAATACTTCTTATATATTTATAGACAATAGTAAATGACCAAGGCAGGTGAAAATGTTCACCTGTAGGTGTCATTGTGACTATTTGAGTACTATTTCAGTACCTAATATTAGTGTTAGAACAAAGATTGGCTATGAAATCACAAGAACTATTATAAATTGTAATTATTAAAATAAAAACTAGAAAAAAAAGTATATCGGCAGTACTTCTGCAAGCGGCAGGACTTGATGTTGCCGTCAGGTGAGCATCCAGCACCAACTTGTTGGGCTTATATCTCGGTAAGTACTGGCCCTAAAAATTTTTTTTAGCCTATCCTGTTTATAAAAATGCGCTCTTCATTTAAAAAAAAATTTTTTTTTTTTAAATATTCGGAGCAGTACGCGAACGTAGATCTACGTGTGGACAGTTTAAGGGTTAATCTAATTTACATTATTCCTTATGGGAACAAATTCGTTCAGTATCGGCACTCGAACAGCCTTCTGAAACGAATTAAGCTCATAACTCGAGGTACCACTGTATTCTCTCTTAATTTTCTTCTTTTACATACCCTACCAAACTCATCCACCAACCTCTGCATCTTCTCTTCAAAATCTCCCAAAAGCACAGTGTCATCAGCAAAGAGCAACTGTGACAACTCCCACTTTGTGTTAGATTCTTTATCTTTTAACCTCACACCTCTTGCCAAGACCCTCGCATTCACTTCTCTTACAACCCCATTTATAAATATATTGAACAACCACGGTGACATCACACATCCTTGTTCAAGGCTTACTTTTACTGGGAAATAATCTCCCTCTCTCCTACATACTCTAACCTGAGCCTCACTATCCTCGTAAAAACTCTTCACTTCTTTCAGTAACCTACCTCCTATTCCATACACCTGCAACATCTGCCACATTGCTCCCCTATCCACCCTGTCATACACCTTTTTCAAATTCATAAATGCCACAAAAACCTCTTTACCCTTATCCAAATACTGTTCACCTATATGTTTCACTGTAAATGCTTGGTCTACACACACCCTACTTTTCCTAAAGCCTCCTTGTTCATCTACTATCCTACTCTGTTCTACTCTTAATTCTTTCAATAATAACTCTAACATACACTTTACCAGGTATACTCAACAGACTTCTTCCCCTATAATTTTTGCACTCTTTTGTCCCCTTTGCCTTTATACAAAGGAACTATTCACACTCCCTGCCCATCCCTAGGTACCTTACTCTCTTCCATACATTTATTAAATAATAGCACCAAAACTATATCCCCACCTGCTTTTAACTTTTCTATCTTTATCCCATCAATCCCAGCTGCCTTACCCCCTTTCATTTTACCCATTGCCTCATGAACTTTTCCCACACTCACAACTTACTCTTCCTCACTCCTACAAGATGTTATTCCTCCTTGCCCTATACACAAAATCACAGCTTCCCTATCTTCATCAACATTTAACAATTCCTCAAAATATTCCCTCCATCGTCTTATGTTCTAATGTTAACAAAAAACTCATAATCCCTCACCTCTCCCCAACACTCCTAACATTCAGTTTATGGTGACATCACACATCCCTGTCTAAGGCCTACTTTTACTGGAAAATAATCTCCCTCTCTCCTACTTATTCTTATCTGAGCCTCACTATATTCATAAAAACTCTAACTGCTTTAAGTTACCTACCACCTATTCCATACATGTCCCACTTTTGCCACATTGCTGTTATCCACCTATCATATGCCTTTCTAAAGCTATAAATGCAGTGAAAACTTCCTTACCCTTATCTAAATACTGTTCACTTGTATGCTTCAATGTAAACACTTGTTCTTCACATCCCTTATCCTTCCTAAAACCACATTGTTCATCTGCAATCCTGCTCTACGTCTTATCCTTAACTCTTTAAATAATAACAACTCTACCATACACTTTACCTGGTATACTCAACAGGCTTATGGCGGGGCTCTGGTGGTCTGGTGGCTAAAGCTCTCGCTTCACACGGCGAGGGCTTGGGTTCGATTCCCAGCCAGGGCAGAAACATTGGGCGTGTTTCTTTACACCTGTTGTCTATTTTCCCCATCAGTAAAATGGGTACCTGGGTGTTAGTCGACTGGTGTGAGTCGCATCCTAGGACACTGACCTAATCTGCCCGAAATGCTCAGCATAACAAGGGACTTTCTATATAGTAGTATGTCACTGATGTCAGCTAGGCCTGTATACCATGTACATGTACTTGTAGTAAAATAAAGATTATTATTATTATTATTATTTTTTTTTTTTTTTTTTTTTTTTCAACAAGTCGGCCGTCTCCCACCGAGGCAGGGTGACCCAAAAAGAAAGAAAATCCCCAAAAAGAAAAAAAAAAAAAAAGAATTTTTATTCTCTTGTCCCCTTTTCCTTCAACTTTTTATTAACAAAGCTGTTTCCCACAGAGCCAGGGTGACCTGAAAAAGAAACATTTTCATCATCATTCACTCCATCACAGTCTTGCCAGAAGCACACCCACACTACAGTTAAAAAACATATCTCCACCTCTCCAGAGTACAGGCACTGTACTTCCCACCTCCAGGACTCGAGTCTGGCTAACCAGTTTCCCTGAATCCCTTTATAAATGTTACTTTGCTCACACTATAACAGCACGTCAAGCCATAAAAACCATTTGCCTCCACTCTCTCCCATCTAACATGCACACGTACGCTTTCTGGAAGTCAGCTCCTTGCACACAAAAACTTTCTTTACCCCCCTCCTTCCAAACTTTCCTAGGACAACCCCTACCCTGCCTTCCTTCCACTACAGATTTATACACCCTCCAAGTCATTCTACTTTATTCTATTCTTTCTAAATGTCCAAACCACCTCAACCCCCTTCTCAGCCCTCTGAATAATACTTCATACTAGGGATGTATCGGATGTGAAAAATTTAGATATCCGGTATGCGGATGTGTATACGGATGTCTTACTTGCTTATTTTGCGGATGCGGATGCGGATATCTGCTTACAGTAAAATACGGATGCGGATGCCTGCTTACAGTAAAATACGGATGCGGATATCTGCTTACAGTAAAATGCGGATGCGGATTACGGATGTCACATCTTGACATCCGGGCGGATGCGGATTTTGAAGGACAGTCATAAAACACCTGATTTTTTTTTTTTACCACATGGCAAATACTTTCATTACATAATACTTTTAATACATAATAGTTTTAATACATAATACTTTTATTACATAATCAATTGACATTTGCTTAATACTTAAAGTTTATGATTGGAAGGTTTTTCTTCAAGAATAACAGTTTCTCTGCATTTTCTGCCAGAAGTCGTTTTCGTTTGTTTCTCTTTATCAAGTCACAAACACATCTCATATCTGTGTGTGACTGATATCTGTTTGTCACAAACAGATCTCAGTCCAATACAAAGGAGAATGGGTTTGATTGGTGTCGTGGGTGCGGGAGTGAATTCTTGGGTAGCTTTGGGTAGTGGTGATTTTGATAAGGACCTGCCTTGCATGGGCCAGTAGGCCTTCTGCAGTGTTCCTCCATAAGAACATAAGAAAGGAGGAACACTGCAGCAGGCCTGTTGGCCTGCTGCAGTGTCCTTCACAATCCATCCCACTAACAATATTTTCCCACTCAAATCCAACCCCTCTCACTCATGTGTTTATCCAACCTAATATGTTTATCAAACGCTATTTACATCCCTATATTAATTCCTGTTTTCCATTTATACACCTCCACAGTGTTACTGTGTGTGTCTCTCACACATATGCAGATGAATGGTTCAGAGAACCGACATGTTGATAAATTAGACACAGATGCAACACTTGGGTATCTTTATTGAGGAAACGTTTCGCCACATAGTGGATTCATCAGTCCATACAAAGGAGAATGATGTAATCAATCCCTTAGCCTTGACTCAATGTTGTCAGTCCATCAATCTTGATAATAATACAACATATGTGTGAAGAAGTGACTTATATACCGTAGGCAGGAGAGGTGCAGCAGTAGTAGGAGATGTCACATTTGACCAGTGTGGAAGTAGGTGGTGGCCAAGGGTTAGGCAAGTGAAGAATTCCCTGTATTAAGATACCAAGATGTTGCTGTGTCAGACAGTAACTCCAGGTTGAGGGACTGATTACCTCAAACTCCTGTTCTTCACGATTCTCCTTTGTATGGACTGATGAAGCCACTGTGTGGCGAAACGTTTCCTCAATAAAAATACATAAGAACATAAGAACGGAGGAACACTGCAACAGGCCTGCTGGCCCATACTAGGCAAGTCCTTCACAATCCATCCCACTAACAAAATATTTGCTCAACCTAATTTTCAATGCATATGTGTCTAATAAACACATAAGCAGTATAATTTATAATTTATTTCCATTGCATATGTGTCTAATTTATCAGCCTTGTAGGGTTATTGAAGCTAGCACCTTGGGTAGTTTTAAATTTAGGTTGAATAAATTCATGAGTGAGAGGGGTTGGTTTTGAGTGGGACTCGCACATGAGTAAATAGAATTATCAAAGCTTATTTCTTGGATAGAATTGAAAATTTGGTTGGGCAGCATACATCAGGGGGATTACCAACAAACCCCTGTCTGTCTTCAAGCAGGCACTGAACAGGCACCTAAAGTCGGTACCTGACGAGCCAGGCTGTGGTTCGTACGTTGGACTGCGTGCGGCCAGCAGTAACAGCCTGGTTGATCAGGCTCTGGTCCAACATGAGGCCTGGTCACAGACCGGGCCGCAGGGGCGTTGACCCCTGGAATTCTCTCAAGGTAAACTCCAGGTTAGTGGGGTGGATTGTGAAGGATCTGCCTAGTATGGGCCAAGAGGCCTGCTGCAGTGTTCCTCCTTTCTTATGTTCTCTCTCTCTCTCTCTTTCTCTGCACAGGTCATTAAGTTATAATATTTGAAGCTGCAATGTTAATTTGTAAATCATAAGAACAAGTTTGTGGGAAACAAACATGCAAGCTCTGTAATTTAGGTTATAATATCCGCCACATCCGCTTTGTTTGGCCCGGATGCGGATGTCTCATTTAGGAAAAATATGAATGCGGATGCGGATGTCTCATTTAGAAAAATGCGGATGTCTCATTTAGAAAAAATACGGATGCGGATGCGGATGTAAGAATTTATGCGGATGCTCCGGGGATGCGGATACGGATATCCGATACATCCCTACTTCATACTGCACATTGCCCTCAGACATGACATCTCCATTGCCTCCAGCCTGCTTGTTGCAACCCTCACAACTCATTCTTCACACCCCATATAAGAGTGTTGGTACCACTATACTCACATTTCCCTCTTTGCTTCCATGGATAACTTTGTCTCCAGACTCCTCAGTACACCACTCGCCTTTTTTTTCCCTCGTCAGTTGTATGATTCACCTCTTCATAGACCCATCTGCTGACAAGTCTACTCCCATATATCTGAATACATTCACTTCCTCCATTCTCTATCCCTCCAATCTTATATCTAAACATTCATTACCTAAATTTTTTATCCTCATCACCTTGTTCCTTCCTGTGTTCACTTTTAATTTTCTTTTTACATACCCTTCCAGGCTCATCCATAAACCTCTGAAGCTTCTCTTTAAAATCTCCTGAAAGCACAGTGTCATCAGCAAAAAGCAACTGTGACAACTCCAACTTTGTCTTAGATTCTTTATTTCTTAATCTCACACCTCTTGCCAACACCCGAGCATTCACTTCTCTTACAACCCCAAAGCCTCCAACACGTCGTGCTCTGATTGACCCACATGGGTTTAGCATTTAACATCAGTTAAAAAAAAATCAATAAGTCGTAACTATATACTTCAATCATTGTTTAATGACTGAACCTCCTGTTGCCCTTCTCTGCTGAAAATAACAAAAACATCATCACACTTTACTCCATCTGGGTCATTAAGTGGTGGTCAACTACTTATAAACTGTTTAAACTGATTTCCAATAATCCCAGGAGTTCACCATGACTGGGTCTGGCACTAGCAGTAATTCTGCTGACCTTTGTATGTATATTTATTTGACACATCCATTTTTTCTCTACAGGTTGACCTTCCTAAAGCAGTCGATAGTCCGCACAGCATTGTAAGGTGGCAGCTGAGAAACAAAAATAAGTAAATGTTGTTGTATGCAGTACCTTATCTTACCTCCTTCTGCACTCTTTCTCTATAAAATGGGGCAACACGTATATTTCCTGAAATTTATATTATACCATCTATTAGTGTGTTTTGCCATATAACATGCATAATTGTTAAAATTTCATAATGAAACTTATTAGGATAGGTACAAAGTTCTGAAACTTGTTGGGCACAAGTAATGGTGATTATACACAATATTGTACCTGAAGTAAATAAAATAGTGAATAAGATATATGTATACAGTATACATGTAGTATATGTAATTTTTTTTATTAGCCATCTCCTGTCAAAGCAGGGTGACCCAGAGTTAAACATGTACATATTCATAATCTTCTTTCAACAAACCGGCCGTATCCCACCGAGGCAGGGTGGCCCAAAAAGAAAAACAAAAGTACAGTGGTACCCAAAGTTTTGGCCATAATTCGTTCCAGAAGGCTGTTCAAGTGCCATTACCGAATGAATTTGTTCCCATAAGGAATAATGTAAATTAGATTAGTCTGTTTCAGTGCCCGAAAAATACACTTACAAAAAGCACTTACAGTAATACACTTATATAATTGTTTGAGTTGGGAGCTGTATGAAACTCTGGGTACCACTGTATACAGTATTCGTAATATATATATATATATTATATGGGAGACAGCCAGCATGTTGAAAAACATATATATGCTCCATGGAGAAGAATCCTTCCTCCATAAGCCATGTGTGCTGTAAGAGGCAACTAAAATGCCAGAAGCAGAAGGCTAGTAACCCCTTCTGTGTAAATTGCTAGGTGTAAAAAAGAAGAAAAACTTTTCTTCTTTGGCTCACCCTGCCTTAGTGGCACATGGCCAGTGTTAAGAAAAAAAAATTGTATGTATGGAGATGGGAAGTACAGTGCCTGCTCTCTAAAGGAGGGGTTTGGGATATTTGCTGTTTAGAGGGACATCTAAACTGTCTTCTCTGCATCCCTCTGGCAAGACAGTGATAGCGTAAATGATGGTGAAAGTTTCTTCTTTGGGTCACTGCCTCGGTGGAAGACGGCCATCATGTCAAAAGAAAATATTTATACAGGAGGGCCCTGGTTTATGGCACTTTGCTAATACACATTTCAAAATATATCCAAAAGTTTGTTTGTATGGCTCCTGATTTGCTGTCACAGCCTGAGCTCCTGGCTGGCTGGGCGTCCGCATGTCATTTTCTTTCATTTTGTTTACATCCTCTGCAAGCTCCACATCCCTCACGATTCTGTCTGGAAACTTTCCAAAGTTTCAAGTGTTTTAAAGTTATTGCGTGTTTTATATATACTTATAAGGGTAGTTGTGATAAAGTAAGAGCCTTACAATCCTTTTTTAAGTGCAAAGTTAGAAATGACTAAACTCAATGAGCAAGGTATGTCTGTGACTGAGATAGTACTGATGATTGTACTTAGGTGTACCTGTACCTAAATAAGCTTACTGTGCTGGCATGCAGGTACATTAAAATCACTATTTGGCATTACAAAGTAGGTGGCTACGCCAGGTGAGGGAGTAGCTAAGTGTGTGTCACTTGTGTTGACGCAATAAAATGAGCATAATAATGATCACTCTGTGGAAATTTAAATATATATTATGTTGTTATAGACATTTTTATTATTCCATCTATGACACATTTTTCAAAATTATATAAGAAGCATTCTACATATGTAAACATAATACATTTATACTAGAACAGATTGACATAATTGTGAGGTGTGGTAGCCAGGTGGCTTGTAGGAGTGTACTGCAAGAAATACAATAAGATGTTCTCTCTAGTCCAAAACCATCAGAGAAACTGTCTATTACTGGGGTAACTGTAGAAAAACACTCCTTTCCTATGCCTTCACTCATAAATAGCATTGCTCACTCTCAAAAGAGTGTGTTACAAGAGCCTGGGAGTGTTGCTGTTATGTAGGCTACTGCATTGATGTGAAAATAATTTGTATATGTAAATTTGTATTATAGGGAAAAATATTCCATAAATTTATTCATGTCGGTGTTTTGGGTGGACAAATAATGGACGTGTCGGATGGACACACACATTGAACACCACTTGGACAAGTATTAATAAATGTCCATCTGACAGTCTGTCCACCCAAAACACTGACATATATACATTTATGGAGCATTTTTCCCACAAACACTTTACATTATACAGGTCGGCCATCATTAATCTGGCATCATTGGGACCTGTAGTGTGCCGGATTACAGTGTGGTTAGGTTAGAATACACTTAATTAACCTATCAGTAGAGACTCTTCCTCATTTTCATCACTGCTTTCTCCTCCACTGACTTGCTGCTGTGGATTTACAACCATCTGCACAATTTCTGAGTCAGTATAATGATGAAATTTGAGTGAGTATAATGAAATTTTGAAATTAGTGCCAAATTACTGATGGAACCAGATAATTGATTGCCGGATTACTGATGGCCGACCTGTATACAAATTATCTTTACATTAATACAGTAGCCTGCAGTATTGGGTGTGTTGCCATGAACCTGGGTGTGTTGTGTGAATTCAGGCGTGTTGCTGTGAACCTGGATGTGTGTCAGGATGAAAATGTGCCATCTTTTGCCTTCCTACAATATATACTACTAGCCACTCTCAATAAGTTAATGCCAAAATTTTTTTAAAGTAATGAGTGTACTGTATATGCATTTTCCTTTTTTATTGTGTTTTTAGGCCTAGTTCTATTGCTGACTTAATGTATGATAGTGTAAACATGTTACCATGTTATTTATATGCATTTAAAAGTAAAAAAAAGGGAGAATCACTTTACGGTTGTAGCCCAGAACCTAACCCACCGTATAATCAGGGCCCTCTTGTATGTTAATAAATTACTTATTTATTTTTAACAACTGTCTTCCATCCAGGTAAGGTGACCTTAAAAAAAAAGGAACAAAATTTTTATTCTTTTTACATTCAGTAATTTATACAGAAAGGGTTACCAGCTCTGCTCCTGGCATTTTAGTCGCCTCTTACGACATGCATGGCTCATGGAGGAAGGATTCTTCTCCATTTCCCCATGTACATGTATATTATTAGCAACACGTTAAGTTTTAAGGACTTTTAAACCAAAACAAAAATTTTTTTTAAAATAGAAAATAAAAATAATTGGTATTCTTTGTATAAAAATTTTAGCAGTTACTTGAAAGTCAGTATGTACAAGACATAATTAACTTATGTCCAGTAGTATTAAGTTTGTCTTTTGTACAGGAATAAAATATATTGGTAAAAATCTGATTTATGTCATTTTTCAAGTAACCCATTTTTGTTCACTTTTGTTGTTAGTACCTAATGACACCTATATACATTCAGCCTTCTTTAATGCAGTTTGCAGTACTGGTAAGTGATGTTAATCCTTTGAGGGTCCAAGAATTAAAAAAAAAAAAAATTCTAATGAAATGTTAGAGAATCTTTTTCTGAAGGTAATAAAACAAAAAGTACGAAATTTGATGGAAAATTGACAAAATTACGCTCTTGAATTTTACTGCAATATTTACGCATCGGCAAACTTGCCCACTTTGACTCCTATTTTAGGCCAATTACTTTATTCCAGTTGACCAAATTCTTAGCTATTTCACTAGTATTACTTCTATTTTATCAATTGAGCACAAGAAACTGGCCAACTAACTATTTCAACTACCCAATAAAGTGATCAGAAATTTATAATTTTGCCAATTTCATACAGAGTTCAAAATATTCCAATTTCAAAACAGGGTTCAGAATAAACAATGCAGGCATTCCTGGCACTAAAATGACATTTCCTCTGTTTATTAGTTATATTTCCAAGTTTTACAGATGAATTCCATTTTTATTTTTTAAAGAATTTTTATTCACACCAAAAAATAAAGATACTGTTATGTAATATTGTAATAATTGTATAAATGTCAGCACATTTGTGAACGTAGTATATTAGACCCACCAGTTGGACACGACTTCATTTGTTTACTCTTGAACACTGGCAAAAATTGAACATTTCTGCAACTTTGAGCTCAATTTAAAGTTATTTTCAGTACTAAAACCAATCAAAATCACCTCTATTTCTGTAATATATCTTCTATTCTATCAAATGAGACCAAGAAACTGCGAATATGACCATAAGAAAATACACCGCAAAGTCGGTGTTTTAATCCAAAAAGTCGCATTTTTTTTCTCATGCACTACATGCTGCAGGATTTGTTTTATATGGTGCACACTTACCACATAGATGCATTCTCTCATATCTAAGCCCAAATTTACTGCTCACAGCTTATCTGAGTTGGCTGAGCTCATGACATAGATCTACGGCTTGGACCCTCAAAGAGTTAATATTCTCTACCCTTCAAGGTGGGATGCCTTGATACCAGTGAAAGTCTAATCCTACCAATTCCTATTTGCTGCATGACTTATGGGAACAGCACTTGATAATGTAAAAATAGTAATCCATAGTGATCCAAAGTAAGCATTTTTTCTTTTGCAAAACCTATTATTTTAGCTTTACACTTTTTCACTTAGACGTTCTGTCGTCTCTGATCATCCATTGTACGTACCTATATGGCTCGCATATCCCAGAAGATGATAGTCAGGTTTCTCGGCCTTCTGTTTGACCATAGGTTATCCTGGAAACCTCACATTACCTCTCTGAAGGCAACTTGTTATAGCCAGTTGAACCTCCTCAAAACCCTTGCTCATCCTTCATGGGGAAGCTGATCGTAGAACTCTCCTTCGACTACATTCAGCCCTAATTTTATCGAAACTATTATGACGACCAGATATATTCAGTGGCCTCTCCTGCAACTCTAGCCTTAATCCCATCCATCACCAGGGATTACGTTTATGCCTCTGTGCTTTTCACTCTTCACCAGTTGAGAGCCTCTATGCAGAGGCGAATATTCCATCCTTCACCGATCGCCATGATACTCATTGCCTTCGCTATTATCTTCGCTCTCATGACCTCCACAATCCTTCCATATACAGTGGACCCCCAGTGTTCGTGATTCTCCAAACTCGAACAATTATATAAGTGTATTTTTGTAAGTGCTTTTGTAAGTGTATATTTGGGGGTCTAAAAGGACTAGTCTAATTTACATTATTCCTTATGGGAACAAATTCGTTTGGTAACGGCACTTGAACAGCATTCTGGAACGAATAAATCACGAACACCAGGGGTCCACTGTATAGGATAGTCACTGATGTTACTAGACGTTCTTTATTTGTTCATCGCCCCTGTTTACTCCGTCCCTTTTCTCTTCGCCTACATTCACTCGTCTTCTTTTCAGTTACCACCTTTCTATGTTCATGTAGCATCTCACTTTTCCCTACTCCCTTGGGAAGTTCCGACAGTTCGTGTCTGTTCTTTCCCACTGCCATGCGCAAAAGCCCAACTGCCTACAGTGGCTTCTCATTCTCTCTTTCTTAACCACTTCCGATCTCATTCTCATGCCATCGCAGTGTACACCGATGGTTCAGTCTTCTGATGGCATCAGATTTGCAGCAGCGTTTCTGGACAGCGTCGTGTGAGGGCATTTATTATTCTCGGCTAGCATTTTTACAGCTGAATTGTATGCCATTCTCGTAGCACTTATCCGTATTGCATCTATGCCTGTGTCACCATTTGTGGTAGTTTGACTCCCTTAGTGCTTTACAACTTCGGTTACGCTGTATCTCTAGCAAGCACAAAGATATTGTTTTTTGTTGGGTCCCCAGTCATGTTGACGTACAGGGTAATGAACAGGCAGACACTGCTGCGCGATCAGCAGTACGTAACTTCCCAGTTTCATATAGAGGTGTTCTATTCACAGACTATTTTGCTGTAATTGCTACCCACCTTCGCACCCGTTGGCAACAACGTCGGTCTGATCTGCTACATAATAAATTACATTCTATTAAACCAAGTACGAATAGGTTTCTGACCATCTTGTCATCAATGTTGAGGTTGGGAGACTACTCTCCCGTCTTCACATCAGCCACACACATCTTATTCACGGATATCTCGTGGAGAGGTGCCTTGTCCCACTCAGAGAATTATCAGGTTCCAGTTTCTGTTAGCCATACGTATTCTGTTGGACTGCCCCCACTATCAACAAGCACGCAGAATTTACCTCCAACGTCGTCGCCGCTCTGGTGCCCTTACTTTACCTTACCTTCTTGCTGATGGACCCTCCTTTAACCCAGACACACTCATTGACTTTTGACAGAAACTGATTTACTGCACAAACTCTGATGATGCCTCTAGCACTCCTCACAGCCCTTTCTACCTCAAATTCTTGCTACTCTCTACCCCTGCAGTGTCCACTGCCCCACTACACCCCATGACCTAATAATAATCCCTCTTCCTCTTACTACCCAATACCCCTGCACCCTTCCCTTCCCTGCCCTGCTGCGCTGTATGACCCTTGTAGGTTTAGCGCTTTTTTTTAATTATGAGAATTTACACTATGCATTTTTATCATTTTGAACTGTATTATTATATTACTATGGGGGAGCACTAAACCCATGTAGATTATACAGCTCCTGTGGGGGGGACAGAAGGCATTCAGGTTCAATTCAGGTAACTAGAGCACAGATCCAAATCCCTAGATCAAGAGCCCCTCACCAGCATCTTCAACTGTAAATCTTTGAAGGGTAGGGAGTCATACATTTCGTTTTACACCAGTTTCGTCTTTTCCGGAATAATCTCTGAAGTAAATATCAGACAACATATATCTAGTATACAAGATATGATGTAGGACGTAATGACAGTAGTTTGTTGGACTATGTATTGGTAGATAAAAGACTGTTGAGTAGACTTCAGGATGTACATGTTTATAGAGGGGCCACAGATATATCAGATCACTTTTTAGTTATAGCTACAGTGGGAGTAAAAGGTAGATGGGATACAAGGAAAATAGAATCAGTAAGTAAGAGAGAGGTGAAGGTTTATAAACTAAAAGAGGAGGCAGTTAGGGTAAGATATAAACAACTATTGGAGGATAGATGGGCTAGTGAGAGTGTAGGCAATGGGGTCGAAAATGTATGGGGTAGATTTAAAAATGTAGTGTTAGAGTGTTCAGCAGAAGTTTGTGGTTACAGGCGAGTGGGTGCGGGAGGGAAGAGGAGCGATTGGTGGAATGATGATGTAAAGAGAGTAGTAAGGGAGAAAAAGTTAGCATATGAGAGGTTTTTACAAAGTAGAAGTGATGCAAGGAGGGAAGAGTATATGGAGAGAAAAAGAGAGGTTAAAAGAGTGGTGAAGCAATGTAAAAAGAGAGCAGATGAGAGAGTGGGTGAGATGTTATCAGCAAATTTTGTTGAAAATAAGAAAAAGTTTTGGAATGAGATTAATAAGTTGAGGAAGCCTAGAGAACAAATGGATTTGACAGTTAAAAATAGGAGAGGAGAGTTAGTGGTATCAGGAAGATGGAGAGAATATTTTGAGGAGTTGTTAAATGTTGATGAAGACAGGGAAGCTGTGATTTCGTGTGTAGGGCAAGGAGGAATAACATCTTGTAGGAGTGTGGAAGAGCCAGTTGTGGGTGTAGGGGAAGTTCGTGGGTAGAATGAAAGTGGGTAAGGCAGCTGGGATTGATGGGATAAAGATAGAAATGTTAAAAGCAGGTGGGGATA
This sequence comes from Cherax destructor, assembly GCA_009830355.1. Classification (NCBI taxonomy): domain Eukaryota; kingdom Metazoa; phylum Arthropoda; class Malacostraca; order Decapoda; family Parastacidae; genus Cherax; species Cherax destructor. The sequence goes on along the minus strand of WNWK01004374.1, from coordinate 33,238 downwards.
TAGTTTTGGAGTGGTTGGTGCTATTATTTAATAAATGTATGGAAGAGGGTAAGGTACCTAGGGATTGGCAGAGAGCGTGTATTGTTCCTTTGTATAAAGGCAAAGGGGACAAAAGAGAGTGCAAAAATTATAGGGGAATAAGTCTGTTGAGTGTACCTGGTAAAGTGTATGGTAGTTATTATTGAAAAAATTAAGAGTAAGACAGAAAGCAGGATAGCAGATGAACAAGGGGGCTTTAGGAAAGGTAGGGGGTGTGTAGACCAAGTGTTTACAGTGAAACATATAGGTGAACAGTATTTGGATAAGGGTAAAGATGTTTTTGTGGCATTTATGGATTTGGAAAAGGCGTATGATAGGGTAGATAGGGGGCAATGTGGCAGATGTTGCAGGTGTATGGAATAGGAGGAAGGTTACTGAAAGCAGTGAAGAGTTTTTATGAGGATAGTGAGGCTCAGGTTAGAGTGTGTAGGAGGGAAGGGGACTATTTCCCAGTAAAAGTGGGCCTTAGACAAGGATGTGTGAAGTCACCGTGGTTGTTCAATATATTTATAGATGGGGTTGTAAGAGAAGTGAATGCGAGGGTCTTGGCAAGAGGTGTTGGGCTAAAAGATAAAGAAGCAAATACAAAGTGGGAGTTGTCACAGTTGCTTTTGCTGATGACACTGTGTTTTGGGAGATTCTGAAGAGAAGTTGCAGAGGTTGGTGGATGAATTTGGTAGGGTGTGTAAAAGAAGAAAATTGAAAGTGAATATAGGAAAGAGTAAGGTGATGAGGATAACGAAAAGAATAGGTGACGAAAGATTGGATATCAGATTGGAGGGAGAGAGTATGGAGGAGGTGAATGTATTCAGATATTTGGGAGTGGACATGTCGGCAGATGGGTCTATGAAGGATGAGGTGAATCATAGAATTGATGAGGGAAAAGGGTGAGTGGAGCACTTCGGAGTCTGTGGAGACAAAGAACCTTGTCCATGGAAGTAAAGAGGGAATGTATGAGAGTATAGTTATACCAACGCTCTTATATGGGTGTGAAGCATGGGTGATGAATGTTGCAACGAGGAGAAGGCTGGAGGCAGTGGAGATGTCATGTCTGAGGTCAATGTGTGGTGTGAATATAATGCAGAGAATTCGGAGTTTGGAAATTAGGAGGAGGTGCGGGATTACCAAAACGATTGTCCAGAGAGCTGAGGAGGGGTTGTTGAGGTGGTTTGGACATGTAGAGAGAATGGAACGAGACAAGAGTGACTTCGAGAGTGTATAAATCTGTAGTGGAGGGAAGGCGGGGTAGGGGTCGGCCTAGGAAAGGTTGGAGGGGGTAAAGGAAGTTTTGTGTGCGAGGGGCTTGGACTTCCAGCAAGCATGTGTGAGCGTATTTGATAGGAGTGAATGGAGGCATATGGTTTTTAATACTTGACGTGCTGTTGGAGTGTGAGCAAAGTAACATTTATGAAGGGATTCAGGGAAACCGGCATGCCGGACTTGAGTTCTGGAGATGGGAAGTACAGTGCCGGCACTCTGAAGGAGGGGTGTTAATGTTGCAGTTTTATAACTGTAGTGTAAAGCACCCCTCTGGCAAGAGAGTGATGGAGTGAATGATGATGAAAGTTTTTCTTTTTCGGGCCACCCTGCCTTGGTGGGAATCGGCCGATGTGTTAATAAAAATAAAATATATCTAGTATCAACCTGCAGTTAAATGTTCTGTTTTCCACTCTTGATGAATATAATTATCCAGGTACTTGATTTTTTTCAGCAAAGTATTTTAGTTGTAGTGAAGCATTTGACTCATACAATACAGAAAACCTTGATAAGGAAATAACAAAAAAGGCACAATACCATGACTGGAACAATACACACACAACCCGCACATATAAAAAGAGAGGAGCTTACGACGACGTTTCGGCCCGACTTGGACCATTTACAAAGTCACACTAACACACAGAACAGGTGGAAGGAGTATATAGGGGGAGGGTACAAGAGAGTGGGGTAATAATGGAGGTAGTAGTGGAAGTGGTAGTAGTAGTAGTGGAGACAGTCATATTCTAGGAAAGGAGCACTGCAAAGAAGCTGGCGGCCCGCATGGGTAGGACGAGAACACAGAGGGAGGAAAAGGCGAATAAACTAAAGAAGGACAAATACAAAGCAAAAGAAAAGAAAGAAAAGAAAACCCATAGGAGAAAAAGGAGAAGGGGGAAGAGATGAAAGGGGAAGGAATCAGGTTAAGTCACGGGTGTTCTGAAGTTTGGAGCATTTAACAATGTAATGGGAGAGGAAAGCATCAACAGAGACAAAGCCAGGGCTAAGATTCATACAGGGAAAGTTGTGTATAAGGGAGGATTCAACCAGGCGGCGACTATGAAAGTTGGACGTAGGGTAGACAGTTTTAGCAGAAGACCAATCAATAGGATGACTGTGATCTCTGACATGACAGAAAAGAGCATTATTAGTGTCGGCAAGCCTAACACTATTTTTGTGCTCCTTGAGTCTGTCAGAAAGAGATCGGCCAGTTTCTCCGAAGTACTGAAGAGGACAGGAGGAGCAAGAAATAGAGTAGACACCAGGAGAATCTGTAGAGGGAGGGGAGGTATGAACTAGATTAGTGCGAGTGTTAGTCTGACGAAAGGTAAGTTTGATGTCTAAGGAACGGAGAGAGTTGCCAAACGGACTTTCTTCTCTCCTAAACCCTCTACTCCTGGGAACTCTCCAGTCCTCTGCCTTCCCTACATCTCTGGTCTCTCTAATCTCAGCAACTCTCTCCGTTCCTTAGACATCAAACTTACCTTTCGTCAGACTAACACTCTTCGCCCTAATCTAGTTCATACCTCCCCTCCCTCTACAGATTCTCCTGGTGTCTACTCTATTTCTTGCTCCTCCTGTCCACTTGGCTTTTAATAAGCCAAGGTGACAATATGCATCACTTGAGGTATTCTGTATGTTACACTATTAGCAGTAAATATATTTATTTTTAAATAAATTGAAAAACAATTGTAACTGAGAAATTTGCACTGTCCTTGATAGTTTAACCCATTGAGGATCAAGACCCCCGATCCTCAACTCTCACTCAGGGTCGAAAAATCCCCCCCCCCTAAAAAAAAAAAAATCTTATGAAATGGAAAAGAATCTTTTTCTGATGGTAATGGCAGAATTACTCTCTCACGAAGTTAGCGATATCAACGATATTTACGGATCGGTGATTTCATCCACTTTGAGCCCTAATTTCGGCCAATTTCGTTGTTCCAGTCAACTAAAATCATAGCTATTTTGCTAGAACTTCATTTGTTCTATCAACTGAGTTCAAGAACCTGCCCATTTACCAATTTCAACTACCCAATAAAGTGGTCAGAATTTAGCAATTTGGCCAATTTCAACCAAATTTCAAAAGATGCCAATTTCAAAATAGGGACCAGAATAAAAAACATTCCTGGCACTAAAATAACATTTTCTCTGTTCATTAGTCACGTCTCCAGGCCCCTCTTATATTACTCTTGCTCTCCATTTTGAATTTTTCTCTCAAAAAAATAGAAGATCTACTGTTATGCAGACTACTGCATTATTGTAAAATGGTATAAAAAAAGAATATTACTTGCCAGTTGACGTGTATTGGACGCATGGCGTAATTTGTTTACTCTTGAACATCGGCAAAAGTCGAACATTTCCACTACTTTGAGCTCAATTTGAAGGTACTTTTCATCGTGAAACCAATCAAAATCATCTCTATTTCTGTAATATATCTTCTATTCTATCAGATGAGACCAAGAAAAGAATACAACCATAAATACCATACGAAAATGCAGTGGAACCTCCACTTGCGAGTTTTTCCAGATACGAGCAGTCGCTCGGTCAATTTTTTGCTTCCAGATGCGAGCGGGCCTCAAGGGAGGTTCCTTGACGCTGATGAGGGGTTCTTGCTCTTGATCTAGGGAATTGGATCTGTGCTCCAGTTCCCTAAATTAATAAAGAGGTGTTTGTGGCATTTATGGATTTGGAAAAGGCATATGATAGGGTGGAGAGGGGGGTAATGTGGCAGATGTTGCAAATGTATGGAATAGGAGGTAGGTTATTGAAAGCGGTGAAAAGTTTTTATGAGGATAGTGAGGCTCAGGTTAGAGTATGTAGGAGAGAGGGAGATTATTTCCCAGTAAAAGTAGGCCTTAAACAAGGATGTGTGATGTCACCGTGGGTGTTCAATATAGTATTTATAAATGGTTGTAAGAGAAGTGAATGCTCGGGTGTTGGCAATAGGTGTGGGGTTAAAAGATAAAGAATCTAACACAAAGTGGGAGTTGTCACAGTTGCTCTTTGCTGATGACACTGTGCTTTTGGGGGATTCTGAAGAGAAGTTGCAGAGGTTGGTTGATGAGTTTGGTAGGGTATGTAAAAGAAGGAAATTAAAAGTGAATATAGGAAAGAGTAAGGTGATGAGGATAACAAAAAAAATAGATAACAGAAGATTTGATATCAGATTGGAGGGAGAGAGTATGGAGGAGGTGAATGTGTTCAGATATTTGGGAGTGGATATGTCAGCAGATGGGTCTATGAAGGATGAGGTGAATTAGAATTAACGAGGGGAAAATGGCGAGTGGTGTACTAAGGAGCTAGTGGAGACAGAGAACGTTATCCATGAAAGTAAAGAGGGGAATGTATGAGAGTATAGTTATACCAACACTCTTGTATGGGTGTGAGACATGGGTTGTTAATGTTGCAACAAGGAGAAGGCTGAAGGCAGTGGAGATGTCACGTCTGAGGGCAATGTGTGGTGTAAATATAATGCAGAGAATCAGTAGTTTGGAGATTAGGAGGAGGTGTGGGATTACCAAAACTATTATCCAGAGGGCTGAGGAGAGGGTTATTGAGATGGGTTGGACATGTAGAGAGGAAGGAACAAAATAGAATGACTTTGAGTGTATAAATCTGTAGTGGAGGGAAGGCAGGGTAGGGGTCAGCCTAGAAAAGGTTGGAGGGAGGGGGTAAAGGAGTTTTTGTGTGAAAGGGGCTTGGACTTCCAGCAAGCGTGCGTGAGCGTGTTAGATAGGAGCGAATGGAGACAAATGGTTTTTAGGACTTGACGTGCTGTTGGAGTGTAAGCAAGGTAACATTTATGAAGGGTTTCAGGGAAACCGGCAGGCCGGACTTGATTCCTGGAGATGGGAAGTACAGTGCCTGCACACTGAAGGAGGGGTGTTAATGTTGCAGTTTTGTAGCTGTAGTGCAAGCACACCTCTGGCAAGACAGTGATGGAGTGAATGATGATGAAAGTTTTTCTTTGTCGGGCCACCCTGCCTTGGTGGGAAATGGCCTGTGTTAATAAAATAATAATAATTATTACAGTACAGTGGACCCCTGGTTAACGGCCGGCTCCCAACACTAACATTTATGTAAGTATATTTTTTTAAGTGCTTTTGTAAGTGTATGTTTGGGGGTCCAAAAAGACTACTCTAATTTACATTATTCCTTAAGTTAATAAATTTGTTCGGTAACAGCACTTGAACAGCATTCTGGAACGAATTATGGCCGTTAACCGGGGGTCCACTGTATTATTATAATTATAAATGATTTTTGGTAAATATTTTTTTCTTAGTTGTTTGTTGGGCTATCTTATTGAAACTTGGGCAATGTATGATGGAAAGATGTTTCTTAACGTACACCAAAAATGAAAGAAATCAGACCATAAGTAACGGAGTTCTCTTCAGAGTTATTAGCCGCCCCTTAGCGGTATTTTCGTTTGTTTTTTATGATTGTATTCTCGTTTTTCTGCTTTCATTTGATGGAATGGAAGATATATTACAGAAATAGATATGATTTTGATTGGTTTCATGACAAAAAGAACCTTGAAATTGAGCTCAAAGTAGCAGAAGTGTTCGATTCTTTGGCAAGTAAATGACTACCACCGTCCAATACCTGTCCGACTGGGCCATTCAAATATGCAAGTCATGAGTGACATTACAGTGGACCCCCGAGTTTCGTAAGGTTCTTATTTCGTAAAAATCGTGTTTCGTAAGCTTTTTTCGATTTCGAGTATCGTAAACTGGCTCATGTTTCGTAACGTATTAGACCTGTCCGCCGACGCAGGACGCCCGCCAGTGAAGCATTGTATACCATTGAGAGAACATTACCCAGCGCGCTCTTTCAAACATTCACAATACATTTGGTGTCTTTTTTGGTAGTTTAGTGATTGTCACTGTGAAATAAGTCACCATGGGTCCAAAGAAGCTTCCTAGTGGCACCCCTGTGGTAGCATTCATGCAGGAAGTTTAGCAGGCATGCAGGGAGTTTAGCAGGCATGCAGGGAGTTTAGCAGGCATGCAGGGAGTTTAGCAGGCATGCAGGGAGTTTAGCAGGCATGCAGGGAGTTTAGCAGGCATGCAGGGAGTTTAGCAGGCATGCAGGGAGTTTAGCAGGCATGCAGGGAGTTTCAGGCTGCAGGAGTTTGAGGCATGCAGGGAGTTTAGCAGGCATGCAGGGAGTTTAGCAGGCATGCAGGGAGTTTAGCAGGCATGCAGGGAGTTTAGCAGGCATGCAGGGAGTTTACAGCATGCAGGAGTTAAGCATTCATGCAGAAAGTTTAGCATTCATGCAGGGAGTTAGCATTCATGCAGGGAGTGTTTGCAGGCATGCAGGAGTGTAGCAGCATGCAGGGAGTGTAGCAGGCATGGTGTATGCAGGGAGTGTAGCAGGCATGCAGGGAGTGTAGCAGGCATGCAGGGAGTGTAGCAGGCATGCAGGGAGTGGGGATTCCCCTTCGTAGAGGGTGAAAAATTCCTCCCCAACAAGTGTTTAATTGTGATGAAACAGGCCTGTTTTAGAAGAAAATGCCCAAGATGACCTTCATTACTCATTACCTCATTACTCTATCTTCCAGATGCCTGCAACTCTTCAATAAATGTAAGTAAATGTATATATATATATATATATATATATATATATATATATATATATATATATATATATATATATATATATATTGTTTTTAATTATTTTGTATGTGAATATTTTTTTGTGGAACGGATTAATTGTATTTACATTATTTCTTATGGGAAATAAGGGTTCGAATTTCGTAAACTTCGTGTTAAGTAATAGCTCCTGGAACGGATTAATTACGATACTCAGGGGTCGACTGTATTTATACAATTATTACAATAATGCAGTTGTCTGCATAACAGTAAATCTTCTATTTTTTGTGTGAATAAAAATTTCAAATGGTATGCAAGAGTATTATTATAGGAATACGTAGGTACTAATAAATAATAATAATACATACGTATAATTATATAATAATATACGTAATATAATATAAATTATAATTTTTTTTTTTCAACAAGTCGGCCGTCTCCCACCGAGGCAGGGTGACCCAAAAAGAAAATACTTTCATCATCATTCAACACTTTCACCTCACTCATACATAATCAATGTCTTTGCAGAGGCACTCAGATACTACAGTTTAGATTAGTCCCTCCAAACTGTCACTATCCCAGACCCCTCCTTTAAAGTGCAGGCATTGTACTTCCCACTTCCAGGACTCAAGTCTGGCTAAATCAATAACAGGTTTCCCTGAGTTTGAGAATGCCACCACAAGATGGCAGTATGTACATGTATCAAAACAACACTCAGTCCGTGTATGCTTCAACTGGCGGTGGAGATAATTCTCGTGATTTGCTTACGTTTCGTGCAGTTATTTTGCAGAATTTCTTGTTTCTAACCATGGGTCCTAAGAAAGCAAATGCAAAGGACAGTGCTGAGAAGAAAAAGAGAATGATTTCCATGGAATTAAAGCATTAAGAGTGTAGCATTAAGTGTGTAGCAGTTAAGAGTAGCAATTAAGCGATAGAAAAAGGACGAAACGAAATGAACTCCTGACAGCATATCTTCTCCATCTCCAAGGTAAATGCATTTCTATGTTATTAATATTGTTTATTATGTCATATTAGATGAATTGTGATAGATAAATATTGAAGTATCTTGTGCCTCCTGAGAGCCGGAACGGATTAATTGCATTTCAATTAATTTAAATGAGGAAAATTGACTCTACAAATGAGCAAGGTCATGGAACGGATTAAACTTGTAAGTGGAGGTTCCACTGTACACTGCAGAGTTGCTGTTTTAAACCAAAAACATGGTCAGTTTTTTTTTTTCTCATGCACTGCAGGATTTTTTTTATACTGTGCACACTGACCATGCAGACCCATTCTTTCATATGTAGGCCTACCAGCTTTCTTCCACCAGATTTAAAGGTGCTAGAATTTTAGCGTATAAATACGGAACGGACACTGGCTATCAAGCCGTACATATACGGGACTGACCCTGAAAGGGTTAATGTTAGTCTGCATCTTCTAGAACAGCATCATTAGTGTGATCCTTAGAGATCGGTATATTGGTGCTAGTGAGGGCTTTTAATCCAAGGAATTGGAATTATCCTCTATTCAAACAAACCTGATTGCCTCCCTTGTATCATTGTGTCTAGCATCCTCTTTGAAGAGGTTGTTTAACCCTTAAACGGTCCAAACGTATACAGTAGACCCTCGGTTTTCGCCGAAAATTCTTTCCAGAATGCTGCTCAAGTGCCATTAACGAACGAATTTACTTCCTTAAGAAATAATGTCACGTAGGTTAGTCTATTTCAGACCCCCAAAAATACACTTTCAAAAGCACTTACGAAAATACACTTACATAAATGTTCAAGTTTGGAGATGACCGAAAACCAAGGGACCATTGTATATACGTTCGCACGCCCAGTGCCCCGAATATTTTGAAAAAAAAAAATTATTTGTTTTTATAGAAATAAAGAGCACATTTTTTTAATTGTTATAGGATAAAAAAAATTTTTAGGGTCAGTACTTACCGAGATATGAGGCGGAGAAGTTGGCACTGGATGCTCACCTGACAGCAACAGGAGTCCTTTTTTTTTATTTTTTTATTTTATTTTTATATAATTTTTATGTTCTGATAATTACAATTTATAGTAGTTCTTGTGATTTCATAGCCAATCTTTGTTCTGCCAGTAATATTAGGTACTGAAATTGCATTCAAATAATAATAATACAGATAGTGCATAAAAATAATAATAAAAATGATAGTGAATAATAATGATGATAATAATAATGATAGTGCATAATACTAATAATGATAGTGCATAATAATAATAATGATAGTGCATAATAATAATAATAAAGTTCCCTTGAAGCATTATGTAAGATTTGTGTCGCTGCTGCTGGATTGACCTGAGCGTCGGTAAGATGGGGATGGAAGAAGGATGGGTAAGGATAGAAATATGGGAAAAGGTTTGGGAAGGGTAGGAGGTGGGAACGTACAGGTGAGTGGCACGTCCACTCTGGGCGACATGTGCAGATAAACTGCAGGCGTTGTTGATAGGTGCGTGTGATGCTGAGACAAGTTGTATCAGCTGATGAGGCGGGTGTAGTTGTACTGCAGGAGGCTGGCAGGCGGCGGTGGGAGAGGCACAGAAGGCAGCTGTATTAGGGTCGATTAATATTGGAGGAGAAATCACTGATACGTTCCATTGACGAGTGAGGCGAACTGTCGTAGTGAGATGTGTTTCAATTTAATTGGACGTTGTAGCATAGGATGCTGAAGGTCATGTATAATGTCGTCAATGGTATTGAGTGGAGTGGCAGTACAGGTGAACTTGACAGTTCCTTCTTGGAGACGTTGAATAAGCTCAGTGTGCATCATTGTTGTGGGAAATTGTCGAGTAGTCCAATATCTGACACCATGCATGGTACATGGTGGTAGTGACGGAGTGGAAGTGCTGGAAGACGAAGTTTATTGTGTCGCTGCCTTATCTGATCTCCACTAATGATGACTGGTGACATTTGATGAGGGGTGAGGGTAGTCTTATCTCTTCTTATCAGTCCAGTAATTACAGTGATGACATTTGACAAGCTTACACTGCTTCCCTTTATTTGTTATGCAAACCTGTCTGTCTGCCTGTGTGTCGTCTCCTTTCTATCTGCTTGTCTCAGAGAGTAGCTCATGAACCAACTGGTATTACGCAGATCACAAGCACATTATATCACTTTGTCTTGATTTTTTTAGTTATCCTAGGTAATTTACACTATATATAATTGTAGTATTTACGTATGTGTTCCTGAGAGAGAGACAGATAGATACAGACAGACAGACAGAGATAGACAGCCAATCAGGTACCCAGCTGACCAGCCAGCTGCTTGCCAGCCAGGTGGCCAGGCAGGCAGGCAGGCAGGCAGGCAGCTAGCTGGCCTGCCAGCCTGCCGACATCACTTTCCACTTCAAAGGGGAGTGTTAATATGACATGACATCAGTGAATCCTTGGTGTTTGCTGCAGTGTTTGCTCTAGCTGGCACTCAATTTAACTGGTGCTCCCACAAGGTACTAAGTGGTCCCAGATTTTTTTAATATGGCGCACACCGAGTGTTAAGACCCATTATATGCTGACCAGGCATCTCAGGCCGATCGTGCCAAATTTGGAGGCAGGAAAAATAAAATGTAAATATACATTTGGGGCAATAGCAGTACTAACGTATATATACGTTTGGGGCAGTAGCAGTACTAACGTATATATACGTTTGGACCGTTTAACCCTTTGACTGTCGCAAGCCCCAATCCTGAGTGCTCTCCTGTTGTCGCAAAATATTCAACAAAAAAAATTATTTTTTCTTATCAAAATGTTAAGATTATTTTTCTGATTGTTTTCATCCTAAAAAAATTTTTTTTTTGCGATCAATACTTACTGAGATATGGAGGCGTAAAGTTGGCGCATGCCGCTCACCGGTACACTTATATTTACTCCCATTTGAAGGTTTCTTTTATTTTCCAATATTTTTTTTTCCAGGTAACTTATGTAGCCTGTGAGACCAAAGTAAGGTGCTGTGTACATATATACACTCGTTGTATGCAACACAATAACTGCACATACATTATTATCATTATATTGTTTACAGAACTTGTTTACACAAACCAACAATGCAAAAAAAAAATTATTACTATTGTTCTATAATATATATACACATATATAATGACTGGACACTTTCCATCAACTTCCCTTAGCACTTGAAGCTGTGTGTGTGTGTGGACATCTAAATTTGCTGAGTCAGGGTAAGGCAGTTGTCAAAATGACATATTATACCATTACTCACCACCCTCACTGCTGTCAACCTGTCAACACAAAAGGGGACCCATGTCTTCTTCCCACAACCTCCTTCCTAGCTTCCTTTCTTCCTTCCTTCCTTTCTTACTTATTTCCTTCCTTCCTTCCTCTCATCTCTTCCTTCCTGCCTTCCTTTCTTCCTTCATTCCTTCCTTTCTTACTTCTTTTGTTCCTTCCTTCCTCTCATCTCTCCTTCCTTTCTTTCTTTCTTCCTTTTTTCCTTCCTTCTTCTTTCCTTCCTTCCTCTCATCTCTTCTTTCCTTCCTTTCATCTCTTCTTTCCTTCCTTCCTCTCATCTCTTCTTTCCTTCCTTCCTTCCTCTCATCTCTTCCTTCCTTCCTTCCTTCCTTCTGGTATCCTGGGCATTGCTTTTGGTCACAAACTCCTCAAAACCATGAAACTCATCTTCAGAGTCACTTCCATCTGTGTTAGAGCTATCACTGGGGAAGAGAAGAGTCCCAGATTCAACGGGGAGTCGGGTATTTCTTGCCGCTAGGCATGCTGAACATGGACTACTGAAATGGCTTTTCCACAGTGCACCACTGGCTGCCCGATTTTTTTTATACTGCGCACACAGACCCATTCCCTCACATGTAGGCCTACCAGCTTTCTCCCACTTTATTTGAGGCCGCTAGAATTTAGATGTACATGTATAGATATGTCCGAAACAGTGGCTCGTAAGACGTATATATACGACCGAAACAGTCAAAGGGATAAGGTTTAAGCATTGCAAAAAGGAAGAGTACATTTTAAAGGCATAAAACACGACTGGATGGAATTATATTTCAGAAATGAGGACAATACATGTTGCCTGGCTAACAACTTTAGGTTAATACAGTATTCATACACAAATTTATTAATGAAATGTTTAAGCTGCAAAAATGATGAATAACTAGTAAATAAGGGAGCACTGCAAGACGAATTTACCATTGTGAGTTTCCTGCTAGAGAAATCTTTTGGTTTCTTAGTACAGTGGAAAGATCATAGCCAAAAATAATTTTTACACTATCTAATTTTTTTTGCAGCGACTTCAAAATTAGAAATCTATAATAAAATATGCATAATAAAGCAAATAATATTCAACAATGTATAACTATACACATTACAAAAGACTGAATACATAAAAGAACAACACATTTTTTAGAACTTGACAAATAATTGTTAATATGTCACAACCATGTATAAACCTCTCAATTTAAAAAATGTATTTTTTATATACATTTAAAACAAGCCTTTTTTTTCCTACAGCATATTTTAATTATTTTTATAATTAAATTTTTTCATTTAAATGCCCTTTGGAATCTTTTAACTCGTTACTGCATCATGCCTCTTATTTTTGTATGCGCTTCAAGTTTTACATAGTTGTTAAAAGCTGAACCCTCAGGTAATAAAGTGCTACAATGGTGTATGTAAACTTGGAGAGGTTTAGAAAACTGCAAAAGATCAGTTTCCTTTAGATAGTTATAGGAGTCTGCTTTTCTATGTTCACTTTAAATTTTCTTCTTTTTCATATCCTAAGTTTATCTACCAACCTTGGCAACTTCTCAGAATCCCCCAAGAGAACTGTCATCAACAAAGAACAACTGTGACAACACCCACTTTGTATCAGATCCAACATCTTAGCATTCATTTCTTTGACAACCCCTATCTAAATATATTAGACCACCATGGTGACGTACATCTCTACTTTCAGTGGGAAATAGTCCCCCTCCCTCCTACAAACCCTAACCTACCTGGAGGGTATTCCAGGAATCAATGCCCCCGTGGCCCAGTCCACGACCAGGCCTCCCAGTGGATCAGGGCCTAATCAACTAGGCTGTTACTGCTGGCTGCACGTAGTCCAACGTACGAACCACAGCACGGCTGATCTGGTACTAACTTTAGGTATCTGTCCAGCTCCCTCTTGAAGATAACTAGGGGTCTACTGGTAATTTCCCGTATGGCTGGTGGGAGGCTGTTGAACTGTCTTGGGCCCTGGACACTTATGGTGTTTTCTCTTAGTGTACTAATGGTGCCCCTACTTATCATTGGGCGTATGTTGCATCGCTTGCCAAGTCTTTTGTTTTTATAGGAAGTGATTTCTGTGTGCAGATTAGGGACCAGTCCCTCTAGGATTTTTCAGGTGTAGATTATGATGTACAGTGGACCCTCGGTTTTTGTGCACCTCCAAACTCGAACAATTATGTAAGTGTATTTTCGTAAGTGCTTTTGTAAGTGTACTCTTGGGGGTCTGAAATGACTAATCTAATTTACATTTATCCTTATGGGAACAAATTTGTTTGGTAACGGCACTCAAACAGCATTCTGGAAAGAATTTTCAACGAAAACTGAGGGTCCACTGTATATCTCTCACCTGTGCTCCAGAGAGTACAAGTCAAGTGCTTCCAAGAATTTCCAGTATAGTAGTTAAGGTGTCTGATGGAACTGATATGTGTAGTAAAGGTTCTCTGTACATTCTCTAGATCTGCAATTTCACCTGCCTTGAATGGAGCTACACTACACCATCTTGAATGTTCTCATTATCCATCCTATCATTTTCCTCGCAGAAGTGATAGTGGCACTGTTATGATCCTTGAAGGTGAGATCATCAGACATTACCACTCCCAGGTCCTTCACATTACTTTTCCGCTCTATTGTGTGACTAGAGTTCTAGCTATTTCCTCCAGTTTTCCATAATGGAGTAGTTGGAATTTGTCTTCATTGAACATTATATTGTTCTCCATTGCCCATTGGAAAACTTGGTTTGTCTTCTTGGAGATTTGCCATGTCCTCAATGGATGACACACTCGTGCAGATACTAGTATCGTCTGCAACTGCAAAGAACGATACGATGCTATGGTTTACATCTCTGTCTATGTCTGATATGAGGAACAGGATAGGGGCGAGTACTGTACCTTGTGGAACAGCTCTTCACTATGGCAGCTTCCAATTTAATTGTTTACCACTACTCTGTGTTCGGTTGGTTAGAAAGTTGAAGATCCATCTGCCCACTTTGCCAGTTATCCCTTTAGCACACATTTTGAGTGCTATTACACCATGATCGCACTTGTCAAAGGCTTTTGCAAAATCTGTGTATACATCTGCATTCTGTTTGTTTTTCAGTGCATCCAAGACCATATCATAGTGATCCAGTAGTTGCAAGAGGCAGGAGCAACCTGCTCTGAACCCACGTTGCCCTGGATTGTGCAACTTTTGGGAATCCAAGTGGGACGTCAGAGCTATTGGTCTATAGTTCTTAGCTATTGCTTTGCTACCACCTTTATGAAGTGGGGCTATATCCGTTGTTTTTAGTGACTGGAATCTCGCCCATGTCTATGCTCCTTCTCCATAGCATACTTAGAGCCTGCGAGAGGGGTTTCTTGCAGTTCTTAATGAACACAGAGTTCCAAGAGTCTGAGCGCATGGGAAGGTTGTCAATAGCTTTCTCAAAGTCTAGTGGACTTAGGGTTATGTCAGAAATTTGGCATACATTGACAGGGTTTTGAGGCTCATTCATAAAAAATTATTTGGATTGTCTATCTTCAGAATGATTAGTGGCTCGTTAAACACGAGACGTATTGAGATTTCAGTATCTCACTCAATTCTTTGTTGTCATTTGTGTAAGATCCATTTTGTTTGAGCAGGGGCCCTATACTAGGTATGGTTTTTGCCTTGTTTTTGGCTATCTGCGCAAAAACTCGTTGACTGCTGCTAGTAGCATACCTCCTATATTTCTAATAGGGCTTCCATATCATATACCTTTTCTAAATCCATAATGCAACAAATAGTTCCTTAACCTTAAGTACTGCTCACTTATATGCTTCAATGTAAAGACTAAAGTCTACACATGCCCTACCCTTCCTAAATACAGTGGTCCCTCACCTAACGAGTATTCCATATAACGAGCAAATCGTGTAATGAGTGCTTTTTTCGCTAAATATTTCCCTCATGTAGCGAGCCGTACCAGACCTGACCGCCTGCGCAGGACGCCAGTCTAGCACTGTTTACCATTGAGAGAACATTACCCAGTGCGCTCTTTCAAACATTCACAATACTTTTGTTGTATTTTTTGGTGGTTTAGTGATGATTGTCACTGTGAAATAAGTCACCATGGGTCCAAAGAAGCTTCCTAGTGGCACCCCTGTGGTAAAGAGAGTGAGGACCACCATCGAACTGAAGAAAGAAATTGTAGAAAAATATGAGTGGTGTACATGTGAGTGAGCTTGCCAGGATGTACAAGAAAAGCACATCTACTATCGCCACTATCCTGGCAAAGAGAAACGAGATCAAGGAAGCTAATGTTGCAAAAGGGGTTAATATGTTAACGAAAAAGAGATCGAAAACAGTGGATGAGGTTGAGAAGTTGTTGATGGTGTGGATAAACAATAAACAATTAGCAGGTGATAGTATTTCCACAGTGATAATTTGTGAAAAGGCAAGGAAGTTGCACACACATCTTGTCAAGACAATGCCTGTAACCAGTGGAGAGGAGAGTGATTTTAAAGCCAGCAAAGGCTGGTTTGAGAGGTTTAAGAAACGTAGTGGCATACACAGTGTTGTGAGGCATGGTGAGGCAGCCAGCTCAGACAAACGTGCAGCTGAAAAATTTGTGAGTGAATTTAAGGGGTTCGTAGAGGCTGAAGAATTCCTCCCCCAACAAGTGTTTAATTGTGATGAAACAGGCCTGTTTTGGAAGAAAAGGCCTAACAGGACCTTCATTACTCAGGAGGAAAAGGCACTGCCAGGACACAAGCCTATGAAAGACAAGCTAACTCTTATGATGTGTGCCAATGCCAGTGGTGATTTTAAAGTGAAGCCTTTACTGGTGTATCACGCAGAAAATCCCAGAGCCTTCAAGAAACACAATGTTAACAGGAATAATTTGTGTGTGCATTGGAAGGCTAACAGTAATGCATGGGTCACTAAGGACTTTTTCAAGGAATGGTTAACTGGAGTGTTTGGCCCTAGTGTGAAGAAATACCTCCTGGAAAAGAAATTGCCACTCAAGTGCCTCCTGGTACTGGACAATGCTCCTGCTCATCCTCACAACTTGGAAGAGTTGTTGTCTGACAACTTCAATTTCATCAGAGTGAAGTTCTTGCCTCCTAACACCACTCCTCTCATCCAGCCCATGGACCAGCAGGTCATTGCAAACTTCAAGAAACTGTACACCAAAGCAGTGTTTCAGAAGTGCTTTGATGTGACCTCAGACACTGCATTGACCCTAAGAGAGTTCTGGAAAGATCACTTCAATATCGTGCATTGCATAGGTCTTATAGGTAATTCTTGGGAGGGAGTGACTTCCAGGACTTTGAACTCTGCTTGGAGACCACTGTGGCCGGATTGTGTTGAAAAGAGGAATTTTGAAGGATTTGAGGCTGACCTTGACGACCCTGTGCCTGTTGTGGAAGATATTGTGGCATTGGGGAACAGCCTGGGGTTGGAGGTGAGTGGTGAGGATGTGGAAGAGTTGGTGGAGGAGCACAGGGTAGAGCTAACAACTGAAGAGCTGGAACTGGAACAGCATCAGACCAGAGCTGAGGTTATTGCTTCACAGGAGGAGAGAGAGAGAGAGAGAGAGAGAAGGAGGTGCCTTCTTCAGTGCTTAAGGAAATTTGTTCCAAGTGGAACGATGTGCAAAGTTTTGTTGAAAAACACCATCCTGAGCAAGCTGAAATGAGCCATCTGTGCAACCACTTCAGTGACAGAGCCATGTTGCACTTCAGGAAAATACTAAAGAGTCACCAGAAACAGAGGACTGTGGACAGTTATTTCACGAGGCAGGGAGCCAGTGACTCTCAAGCTGGTCCTAGTGGCATTAAAAGAAAAAGAAGGGAAGTAACCCCAGATAAGGACTTGTTACCTGAAGTCCTTTTGGAGGGGGATTTCCCTTCCAAACACTCACACAGTCACCCTGTTGTCCTCCCTATCTTCCAGATGCCTGCAACTCTCTTCAATAAAGGTAAGTAAATGTTATTTATATTATATTTTTTGTGAATATTTTTGGGTGGAACGGATTAATTGTATTTACATTATTTCTTATGGGAAATAAGGTTTCAAATAACGGATTAATTTCGTTAGTCGAGGGACCACTGTACTGTAAAACCCTTGATGTAATGAACTTTTGAAATAATGAGTAAAATACACTAGTAAATTCAACTTTTAACTCTTATATTTTCAATGTTTATTGCAATATACAGTGGACCCTCGGTTTTTGTCGATAATTCTTTCCAGAATGCTGTTCGAGTGCCGTTACTGAACAAATTTGTTCCCATAAGGACGAATGTAAATTAGATTAGTAGTTTCAGACCCCCAAAAATACACTTACAAAAGCACTTACAAAAATACACTTACATAATTGTTCGAGTTTGGAGCTGCACGAAAACCGAGTGTCCACTGTATATAAATTGTGTACAGTATGTACAATTTTTCCCTTGCTTTGTGTAAATTCACTGTTATGCGATGTCCTATTTCTATCATTAATTCCATACAGGCAATTTACGGTCATCACATTTGATCAGCACAAGTTGCAAAACACACTGGAATATTTTAGTATGTATAATTGGATATTTCTGGTTTAAGTGACCTTAATATAGATGCCAAAGGCCTAGGAAGACATCTACAACATAAAATGAGGAAAACCTATACAGTTAAACCTCTCATTAATGGATTTCAGCAATTTTGGATAAACAGAAGTACCTGTCAAAATGGACAAAAGTCTGTAATTCCTGGACTTTGTGCATAGAAATAGTGTCAGGTTGTCTTTTAAAGTATTGGACCAAGCCTAATAACTGACGTTTGTCTGGTACGGGCCAGAGGTTATGTCCAGGACCTGTTTTTCACTGTTCCCTGAGCTGTAGGCCACCCACACCAATTTGTGAGCATGCACTTGTTATTCTCAAGTCTAAATTTCCCACGTTTTCTATTGGCTTTCAATTAAGTCATTGTTCCGCCATGAAAAATGGCTCAGTTTGAAGCCAACAAAAATGTGGAACACTGATAAGGTGCTGTATTAAATAATAACACTGGTTTCTAAAACAAATGGTGGTGCAGGAAGAAATGTGGTTGTTAAGCAGAAACTCTAATAAAGGTCTAATCTGGCTTCTCATTGGCACAGGTATGCAAGGAATATGATGTTAAAGTATCTGATGAATGTAGATGCAGGTATGACACTAGTGGGTTTAGCACTTAGTTTTGAGTGTAGATGCTAGTGAAGCTTTACAGCTCCTCTAATTACTGTAAATTATGTACAGTACTATAAAATGACAGTACTGTACTGTAGTACTACAGGTTACAATAACAATATTCTTTGTGTCCAGTCTTCTGCATCAGTGGACCAAATTTGTTTGGGCAGAAGGTAACTGGACAATAACAAAAAATTAATTTTGTGATATGGAAGTTTTCAACAATCAGCAATATCGTACACCCCCTCCCCCTATTAATCTTATATCAAGGGTTTACTGTAATCCCTCCAATAATATTTCTACCATACACTTTGCCTAATATACTCAACAGGCTTGTTCAACTTTAATTATTGTGTTCTCTCTTTTTTCCTTTGGCAGAGAGTTTGCAGTTCCTCCTTTCATGCATATATCAAATACACCAACCACTCCAACACTATAACTCCATCTATTTTTAACATCTCTTCTATCCTATCTGCTTTGCCCCCTTTCATTCTGTCCACTGCCTCATGACCTTTCCCCACATCACCTCAGGTTCCTCCTCCTATACAATGTTCCCTCTTCCTACCCAATGCATGAAATCCCGCCTCCCATTGATTGTTAACATTTAACGTGTCAAAATCTCCCCCTCTAACATCTCTCAACCCTTTTTAACTGCTAAAGCCATTGTTCTCCAGGCTTCCTCACCTTGATGATCTTTCCAAGTTTGCCTAATTCTCGGCAAAGCTTTGCTGATCATGTTTTCTCTCTGGCTCTCATTTTCTACTCCCTCTGCCTCTCCATATATTCTACCTTGTCTATTGTTTTTACATTGTAAAAACCTCATTCACTAATTTTTTCTCCCCTACCACCCTCTTTACCTCATTCCACCAATCATTCTTCGTCTCTCCTATACCCAAAAATTTCTGCTGAAACATTAGCAATGCTTTCTTAAATTGATCCCATACCACCACATTTCCTGCACTATCTCTAACCCACCATTTCCTATTTCCTACCATATTTAAGTTAGTGGAGGGTAAGCTTTCAACTCTATACATAACCAATTTATAGTTAGTCATAGACCTCTGCTTGTGATGGTTCCTGCCTCGAATAAGTAACGTGGTTAATAAGCCTTAGAAATTAAAATAAGCCAAGACAGAAATTGGATTACAATTTCTGACTGGGACAATTGTAGCTCTATCATTCTGATTCAACTTTCAAACTGTTTAAAATGAATCACTGTGAAAATATTAATTATTTAACAAAAAACTTGGCTAGAATCTCAACTGTAAAAGCCCCCCTTTTAAGGGTTGCTTAAAAATACTATGGACCCCACACTACCAAAGTTAATACCCAAATTACGAACACTTAATTGTTTAAACTAACAAATATTTAAATGTACTGTATTAGGGCCCTGCACACTTTAAACACTGATTTTGAAATCCTTACCATGGAACAATTACTATTTCTACAGATGTGTAGATAGTAATATAATGTATTACATAAATCATTTGAGTTAACATCTTTTACCTATCACATTAAAATTTTCTTCAATAATTTTAGCAACAAATAATTAAATATAAGGTTGTGACATAATAACTATGTCTAATGGGTGACTAGTTTCAAAATATGCTTACATAGAAAAAAAAATTTTGCACAAATTCCTGAAATATTTTAATGCTTAGCCAAGCATACTTCATTAACCTATTTCACAACACAGGCTTGCAGCATTTGAACTTCACAATAACTAGGAACAAACAATGCAGTGCTCTACATGGGGGTAAGGGATTGATTTTAAATACATTGTCCCTATGCTGTAGACACTAGCAATTCTGACATTTCCCTTCAATGACCATTGCATCTATTACTATGAAGCAACTGCACATTTTCTATGAAGCAGAAGAATTGTCCCTAGGTAAATAAAATGAATATAAAAATATTCTCAGTAGACAGGGAACACAGCTGAAGTCTTTCTACAATATATGAAAATAAAACCTAATTAGCTAATAATGCACCACAAAATTTTCCAAGGTACAGCTAATCCCTTCATATCATGGAGAATGCATTTAGCTGGCTTCCTCTACAAATTGTCTATAGTATATCTACAGTATGTGAATAGAAATGGTACGTGACTACAATTGTGCTCACAGAGCACAGTGTTGCATGGATAAACCTTTTACAGGCTAGAGAAAGAATGCAAAATAATTCTGGTCACATCACCCTGTTTCTCAATTATCATTACAGAAGCTGCACTATTTATATAGGTATCTCATACTTGTAGCAAAAAAATGTAATGTTAATGTTAAAATCTTAGAACTGGGCTTTGCTTTGGAGTAAAAAGAGCCTGAGGTACAGGATAATACTTCCCAAAATCATTCATAAACATCAACTCTGTTATTCATTGCCATTGTATACATTTTGCTTACAATCTGATCAATAAAAAACCATCACATTCTAGAATTGTGACAGTAGCCTCCGTAGTATGATACATTGTACAAACTTTAAATTTTCCACTTAGCAAGGTGTTATCTAGCAACTCGCTTATCCTGCTTGTTCATCAAGTAAATGTAAGACATGGAAATTTATCTAAAATGATGGTCTAAATTTTTTTGAGTATTGAAAATACTGTACATGGTAAAATGATAATTTGAATAATTTGAGATAGCTGCACTCTCCAGCAGAGACTCTTGATGCTTCCATCAATTTCCCCAAACACAAGTGGGAAACCCTAGCTTGTACAACTTCCTATCTGTGCTGTGTGCATACAGCAGGTCATCTCTGGTGGATTACTTGCTAATTCTAGATAACACCCTGGAACAGGGTAACCTGACCACAATCAGTAGGAGGAGGCTAAGGAGCCAAGTATAATGGACAGTTAGAATACCAGTAAGACATTTACCAGTCAAGAACTTTGTACAGCTTAACACTGGCAGCACTGGAACAACTATGGCACCAGACAGGTACTTAACTGCTCCTGCCCACCATTTAATAACTTATTGAATATCAAACTAAAGTCATCTACATCTATTTAAATTTTCCAACATCTATTCTAAAGATTTTTAAGAAATTTTGCCCATTATATTTCTCATGTGGAATGCTGACTGTAATATTTTACAAATATGAAGAAAAGAATGTGGTGGTAGGAGATGCAACATTAATTACTTTGCACTAGTGACCATTATCTGGATGCAAAAGTTTGCTTTGGAGGAATGCTATTATTAATTTTTTCATCTTGATTCTCTGTCCTTAAATCCAGTTTACTTCGTTCATCCCCAACACTGTACACTGAGGTTCTTGGGTTGTGTGTGTTACTTTCACTAGTATTTATCACCAAAGAGTCTCCTTCAATCACTTCTGGACTACAACTGCATGCATCATCTTTCTGATTATTCCCATGTTTATTTACAGCAATTGGAATGAGCTGTGGAATATGTTTTGCAGAAATTTCAGATGGAGATGCTACTAATGGTTGTATAGAACAAGAATTCGTCTGGCATAAATGCTGACCACGAGGCAGGGTTGCAGATGGTGTCACAGGTGAGGATACGGGAATCCGACGAGAATTTGAACCACGTCTCAGACTGGCAGTATAGAGGTTAGGGCTGTATCCTCCTGGAGACAGATGCTGAGGACTAAAGGTTGAGAGTCTTGGACGACCCATGATCTCTTCACATCCAATTATTTCACCCGGACCAGCACTTACACCTGAAACAAATTGTTTTAAATTTTTGGAGCAGTGTAGAAAGTATTGTACCACTAGTAAAAGATTCTAAAATACCCATCCCATGTCTACCTTAGTACATTTTAAAGTCTGACCTAAATCATATTCCCTCAAGGAAGGTTCCCTGATGCTGGTGTGGGGTTCTTGATCCAATCAATTGGATTTATCCTCCCTTGAATCAAACCTAATTGCCTTCTATTCCCCAGGTGCTGTATGACCCTATGGGTTTAGTACTTTCACCTTAAATGTATAATACTTAAATGTATAATAATGAGGTAATCCTAAACTATGTTTAACAACATACCAGAGTAAAGTGAGGGCCTATTCATGAGTTATTCATTTAGTTAGATGGTTTGATATCTCATTCAGTCAGCCAAGGACTGAGTGATCAATGATGAATTTGTGGTTCTCAAAAATGGTACAACAAGAGAAAAGCTACTGATGGCTGCAGTCTATTTTCTCCCAGTCCATAAAGTTGAGCCTGGTAGGGAACCCTGAGAATATTGGTTTTGTACATATTTCTGGTACTGGAGGCTCTCTAGAAATGATAGGTTTAACCTCATTATACAGTTTTCTGCAGCCAGTGGTGTCAAGCAAATATACAAGATGTGCCATTTCTTTGCTGACTTGCATTTACAGCATAATCTTCAGCACATGGTTTTTAAAACCATCTATATTTTTGTAGAGGTAAATTTAATTAGTTATTGCTTTCCCCAGTCTGCCCTCCTATCTATAAGTTCACCTTTAATGTAGATTAAATCTATCGCTTAACTAAATTTGATTTTTTCCACAAACTAGTACCTTCTTTTGTCCTTATTCTCACCATCGTGCTTCTGCAACCCCCGTGCTAGACGACACTGATTGACCAACATGGCATCAGAAATTTCTGTGAATGTATTATTAATAATTCGAGTTTTAGATGTATGACATAGTCATAAAATGAACAATAGTTACGTTAAGCACAAGTGTACTAACCTCTCAGGATTGAGGGCGTTCCAGAATCTGCGCAAATGATCATCGATCTGCGGAGACCTGGACGAGTGAGATCTAAAGGCAGCAAGTCTTCACTGGATCGTTGTGCAGAATCACCTGTTCCTGAATCTTTCTCACTGGAATGTTCTGATCCACTGTCCTGTCCTGCTATGGTATAAGTTTCAGGAGCGGTAGCTAAAAGTGGAGTGAAAGTGTGCACAAGGTCTGGTGGTAAATGATGGTGTGTAGGCAGGTGGGGTGGATATCGACCAAGTCCATCTTCCCTTGGGTACCCAGAGGGAGGACCTAAAGCACTAGTTTGAGCTCGCTTTCTGGTCTGGTGTATAATAACCACCCAAACTAGGGAAGTTAATACTACACAACACACCACTGCTATGATTACAATACCAGTTGTTGTAGATGTATTTGTCATATCTGCAAACAGTAAGGCCATCCAGTTATTCTTTTCATTAAAGAAAATGAATGAAATTAAAACATGGTTTAAACAACAATTCCTTTTTTAACATGCCATGGTATATTTTTGCTACAATAATTTATACACAATATTTCATGTAAGAGAAAAGTAGTTATGTGGTCTTCAATCAGTCCATGTTTCTATATATGTACCTTGTGGTTTATGACCTTCACTTTTCAATAGCTATGCATATCTGCACTTTAAGTTTTATTTATGTCTGCACCTGGTGTTCCATAGCCCACCACTACTATTATAGTTGCAACTACCTATAACTGCACAGCAGTGCTTACCCATGAATATACGTAATAAGAATACAGTGGTACCTCTACTTACGAGCAGCTCAAAACTCGAACAATTATGTAAGTGTATTTTTGGGGATCTGAAATGGATTAACCTAATTTTAATTATTTCTTATGGGAAAAAAATTCCTTCGGTATCGGCACTTGAATAGCCGACTGGAACGAATTTTGCTCGTAAGTAGAGGTACCACTGTATAATAAATCAGCATATGGCTCACCACAGGTCTAAATCACTTAGGTAAAGTACAGCATACTATATGTATTTATTTTGTGTGGGTTTTGCTCATGGTGATGTTCATGTTTTTCACACAAATATGTAATGACCAGCCTAAAAAAAAATTCCGAGTCATGGGGCAGTGATGCCAAACACATGATGACTTTATTATTATATTTTCACAAAACTAATTTGAAGTGAGATTGGCAAATAATATATTTCCTTCCTCTCCTTTTCCCATTCTGTTATTAACTAATCATATGGACCACATACTAATGAAAAGGTTAATAAGACCTCTACAGAAAATAGGTGTAGATTTGCAAAAATATTATCTAAAGAAATGTACACGTTTAAACTAATACTATACTGACGATCATACCTCTTATGGAGAAATTAATATTTCCACGTGCTGTGCCTAGAATGTTGGTCAATTCACAGACATAGGTTCCAACATCCTCTGTTTGAGTCTCTTTGATCAACAGGTATCGGCTGTTCTCTACCATCACATAGCGACCATCATCTATTAAGGGTTTACCATTCTTGCTCCAGGTTATCCTTGGTGTGGGAAGCCCGGTGCCCTGTTTAATAATTTTAAAAATATAAATACTCAACTGCATTTTTGGCTTAAAAAATGAGAATGAATAAATTATGCACTGACATAAACCTTGATTTATGTAGCATATATTACTGTACATGAGCCTAGAATACATCTTTCACTGAACATTCTACTGACCTCAGTATCCTTAAAAAATGCAGTTTCCCTACTCTTTGTATTTCTTTTGTCACTTTGTCATACCTCTGCCTTATGTTTGTTTATTTCTATTTTTTCCACTTAAAATCTATGGTGAAACATTCTGTAGTCTTTCCAAACTTTTTAAAAACAAGATGCAGCAAATGTTTCACTTAAGTTAGCCATATCAAAAGGTGAAAATTAAAATAAATGTCTACAACACAAACAGCTAAAATGTCTTAGACTTCACATCTGGCCACACCCTCAACATTGCTTCACAGATCAAAACATTTTTTTAATTCAATTCAAACAACACTCATAATGCTTACCAGACATTCAAGAAGAGCATTATCTCCAAGTCGAGCAACTTCATCTTGTAATGGTTTGATGAATTCTGGTATCTGTCGTACTGTTACAGAAGCATGCGCAGAAGCTGTACCTGCTGCATTAGTGGCCTTGCATGTATACTGACCCTCATCATGAGGTTGTACTGGCTTAATAAAGAAAATAGTTTCATTTGAGAACACATGAATTCGACGCTCCCGAGCTGCTGGAAAATCATCTCCTCCATCTTTTAAGAGGGATATTTCAGGAGTAGGAGAACCTTTAGCAACACATTCCAGTTTGGCTACTTCTCCCATACGTACAGCCACACTAGTTGGTGTCTTGGTGAAATAAGGAAAAACGTGAACTTGAATGTTAGCACGTTGAGAGTAACTAGCTCCATAGTGATTCCGTACAAAGCACTGGTATTCACCACTATCTTGATCAGAAACATTACGCAAATGAAGCAAAGAAGTTACATTGTGTATAGTTCCACCTTCACCATCACCTCCAACCACACTGATTCGAATTTCAGGCTCGAAATCAACCAACAACTGATTGTCCTTCCTCCACATGAACTTTGGTTGGTCCCCATCTGTACCAGCCTGAGCAACACAAGTAAGTGTTACATTAGCACCATGCAACACAATCTGATCCTTTGGAGACTGACTGATTATGGGACGAGGTGATGACTCGCAGCTGAAATCGGTACTCAAGAGGGATGATACAGGACGGTCTCGAAGGCCAGGTGGATAATTGCAAGAAATTGTAATAGAGGAGGAGGCATTAAATGTGATAGATGACAACCATCCTGGCAGCCATAATAGGTGACAATCACACACAAGGCTAGATGTATTCAGCTGTACTAAAGTCAAGTGTTTCAGACCTAAGAAAGGGTTATGAGGTAGGGTACGAAGCTGATTCCCTCGTAGGTCAAGAGATGTGAGAGACACCAGCGGGACAAAAGTTTCAACATGCACAGTTTCAATAACATTATAGGCCAGTGACAGTGTCTTTAGGTTATCCAGTTTGCTAAATGCTCCACTATTGTCTTCTACACTCCAACGCAGCTCATTGTGGCCAAGATCCCTGAAATAATGGAAAATTTGTGTAAACAATTTGTAATCTAAATACAGTGGACCCTCGGTTTTCGTTGATAATTCTTTCCAGAATGCTGTTCGAGTGCCATTATCGAACAAATTTGTTCCCCTAAGGACGAATGTAAATTAGATTAGTCGTTTCAGACCCCCAAAAATACACTTACAAAAATACACTTATATAATTGTTCGAGTTTGGAGCTGTACAAAAACAGAGGGTCCACTGTATATAATACAGTACGTATATTCAATAATCTGAAAAATACGTCAAAATTGTCAAGAGTACTGGACAAAACTAAACTTGAAGCACAACTCACAGAGTGATAAGACTGGAGGTAGACTCAAATGAATCCTGTTCTATATGTGCAAGGTGGTTGTGCGAGAGCATAAGTGTCATGAGAGAACCTAAGCCCCTGAATGTTCCTTCCCTCAGTGACACCAAACGATTATGACTCAGGTCCCTGTAAAAAATTAAGAAACATATAAAAGCTTTTCACAAAATTAATAGCCAGCATTTAAAATAATAAAGCCAAAACAAATAATAAATATAATTTTGAAATAACTTTACATGAACGAGTTTAATTATGACTGTTTCATGAGTGAGCAATTTCTAGAAAGGCAATATGGCTATCTGTTAATATAATTACTGTACTTGCAGCGCTGTATGACCCATGTGGTTTAGCGCAATTCACTGAACACTTTCTTTGCAACATTTCCTAACACTACAACCTTATGCTGCTTAACACTGTTCCTTAATGTTACCCTGTTAAGCAGGGCAGCATTAAGGAAGCACATTATCCCATTAAACATTGTTATGCATACAGAAAACTACTGGCCCAAATACAGTGGTACCTCGACTTACGATATTTTTTCATTCCAGAATGCTGTTCAAGTGTCATTACCAAACAAATTTATCTCCTTAAGAAATGTTGTAAAATAGACTAGTCCTTTTAGACCCCCAAAATTACACTTACAAAAGCATTTAAAAAAATAAACTTACATACAAGGGTGAGTTTGGGGACCATCGTAAGTCGAGGTACCACTGTATATACTACAAGTTACATCTTACACAACAGGTGCTTGATACTGTATTAACCCTTTCAGGGTCAAGAGGCCCTCTCTAAAACTCGTTCTTAGGGTCGAACAATTCATCCCCCCCATTGTTTTTTCTTATGAAATGATAGTAGAGAATCTTTTTCCAATCATAATGACACCAAAAGTATGAAATTTGATGGAAAACTTATGGAATTATGTTCTCGCAAAGTTAGCGGTATAGACGATATTTACGCATCGGCGATTTCGTCGATGCGTAAATGCCCTATTTTCGGCGAATTCCAATGTTTCAGTCTACTAAAATCAGCAATTTCGATAGAATTCCATTTGTTCTATCAACTAAGTACAAGAAACTGCCCATTTACCGATTTCAACTACCCAATAAAGTAGTCAGAAATTGGGAATTTGGCCAATTTCACACAAATTTCAAAAGATGCCAATTTCAAAATGTAGGGTCCAGAATAAACAAGACAACATTCCTGGCACTAAAATAACATTTTATCTGTTCATTAGTCACATCTCCAGGCCCCTTTTATATTACTTTTGCTTTCCATTTTGAATTTTTATTCTCACAAATAACAGAAGATTTACTGTTATGTATACTACTTCATCATTGTAAAAAAATGGTATAAATATTATCAGCGCACTTGTGCAAGAATATTAGACTCACCAGTTGACGTGTATTGGATGCGTGGCGTGATTTGTTTACTCTTGAACATCAACAAAAATCGAACATTTTTGCTACTTTGCGCTCAATTTCAAGGTACCTGTCATTGTGAAACCAATCAAAATTATCTCTATTTCTGTAATATACTGTATAACCCTTGTGGTTTAGCGCTTCTTTTGATTATAATAATAATTATGTAATATATTTTTTATTCTATCAAATGAGACCAAGAAAACGAGAATACAACCATAAATACCATACGAAAATAGACTGCAAAGTCGCTGTTTTAAACCAAAAACACGGTCCGAGTTTCTTTTCTCATTATACACTGTGTGCTGCAGAATTTTTTTTATACTGCGCACACTGACCACGCAGACCCATTCTTTTACATCTAGGCTTACCAGCCTTTTCCCGCTTGATTTGAGGGCGCTAGAATTTACGTGTACTAGTATGTCATCAACCCTGGCACTTAAGAACTACTAGTATGTCAAAAACCCTGAAAGGGTTAAATTAATTGAAATTGCACTGAATAATAATGTAGAACAGCATATGTATGGTGAAATGATGAGTAAAACTATTGCACAAACTAAGACAAAATTTGGCATGAGTTGTTTGCACTGTAAAAAAAAAAAATGGAAAATTTCCAAAGACACACTGCAAAATAGTTTCCAGAGTCAAAATACGAGTTATGAAGAAATAATGAAACCTAAAGAATTCCCGCATTGGTTGATATGAAGAGAGAATATCCTTAAATACATTAGAAAGCCACAGCATATTTTACTACAGGCTGTACTATTAACAAAAAGAACGTGAAACTACATTTCTAATATGTACAATATTTCTTCATGAATAGAGTGGAACACTGTTGAAATGGGATCCAAGATGACCTAAATTGGGTTGTCCTAGATTAAACTTACATAATTTACTTTGTATGTGCCCTTAAGTTTAGCGCTTCTTTTGATTATAATAATAATAATGTGCCCTTAAGACCACTGTAAAAACAAAAATTAATTGACATATCAAGTACATGAACCCAAATAAAAACTTACTTTTATACCATACATGCACGTTTACATTTTTTCCTTACCCTTAGAGGTAACTCAGTCACTGTATTTACAATAAGCAAAATACACTGGATATTATTAAATGTGCTGCATGAAAGGAAAATTCTTCATAAGAAGTGCAAGTTGATCACACCATATTCTTATAGAGCACTTACAGTGAAATCAGTTCTTCTGTAGACTGCCAAGCATTAGGTCGGATGGAGTCAATCTGATTGTAACTGAGAGACAAATGCGCAAGTGACTTCAGGCCAAACAACCATCCTGCATACACTGTTGTTATGTTGTTGTAGTCCAAAAATCTATGAAGAAATAAGACAAGTAAAATATATTCCCAGGAAGTAATGAAAATTGCAGGTCTAATACACACTGCACTGAAATATCTTTATTCTCACAGTATGGAGTTATAATCATGATGTTTACAGTTATATTAGAGAAATTAATTGTATTGGATATGGGACACCATACTTAAGGAATTAATATGGAAAGTTGGCCAAGAAAAAAGTGACCAGATAATGAGAGATAATGTATGTACCAAGATACAGTAAAGACCATATTTAAAAAAAAAAAAAATATAGAAAAAATATAAATGGGAAAGAATGAACAGAGTAGAAAATTTTGTCAACCTAAAACAATATATTAGAGAAGTAAATTGTAATTTAATTAGGAATGGATACAATACTGGAATAAAACAATGTACAATACCCTATTTCAAAAGTGTAAACAAGTAGTTGAGTAATGTCAAGGAGAGAGAGAGCTTGAAGTCACTGTACCTAAACGTATTTGAAAAATGTTTATTTTTATTTCTAAAATTCTGCATTTTAATAAATGTACAATACTGCTGAAGACAATTAAACAAAAGACATACTGTATCACAAAACTTACAGTTTCTCAATGGACTCCAAGCCATAGAACACACCGTCACTAAAAGAAGTGATTTCATTACGTCGTAGCTTAAGAATTTTCAACTTCTTGAGATCCTCAAACATCAAGCCCTGCAGCTGGTGTAGTTTGTTGCCATTGAGGTCTCTGTAAAACAATAAAAATTACCAATGACAAAATTATTATAAAATACTGAAAAATAATAAGTTACTAGTAAAAACTGTAAGGTAAAGACTTAGTTAAACAACAAAAATTTTGGATAATATAAACTGATATATATATATGTTAAGAGAGATTAAATTGCAGAAGCTGAAGTTGGTAGTGAAATAATGGTGAGAAAACTTACAGAGATCGGAGGTTGGTAAGGTTGGTAAAGATGGGAGCAGAACGGTTGAAGGTATCAGGGGTGAGCAGATTACGAGACAACTTAAGCTCAGCTAGTGAACTCAGTGTCTTGAATGATCTCACATCCAGACGTGTGATCTTATTTCTACTCAGGTTCCTGAAAGAAAAAGGTTTCTTTAAAATAAAAATAATTAAAACTCTTAATAGAAGTCATAATCACACTAAAAATAAAAGATGGAGATAATGAAATATTCAACAATGTTAGTGAATATATGTACAGCATCTTATGGTGCAAGGTTACTAATGTGACACCAAAACTTGGACACTACCATATGTGTGCCTTAATTATCAACGTTCAGTAAAGTATATATGTACGTAATTTGTTTTATTTTTTATTGCTATTATTATTATTATTGCTACTATAATAAATACTACTGCCACTTTATACAAATCATAGTATGTATAATAACATTAATGTTTTTTTGTATAATTCAGTATTGTAATTGAAGATTGAGACTAAATGGCTATTTTCTATATACAGTGGTCCCTCGGTTTTCGTGCATCTCCAAACTCAAACATTTATGTAAGTGTATTTTCGTAAGTGCTGTTGCAAGTGTATTTTTGGGGTCTGAAATAGACTAACCTACGTGACATTATTTCTTAAGGATGTAAATTCGTTTGGTAATGGCACTTGAGCAGCATTCTGGAACGAATTTTCGGCGAAAACCGAGGGACCACTGTACTGTAATAGACAATTATGAATAGTTATTATAATTACGGTATTGTATTGTGCAGCTTCATTATACAGTGGACCCCCGAGTTACGTACACCCCAGAAATCGTACAATTATGTAAGTATAATACTGTAAGTGCTTTTGTAAGTGTATTTTTGGGGTCTGAAATAGACTAACCTACTTGACATTTTTTCTTAAGGGAATAAATTCGTTCGGTAATGGCACTTGAGCAGGCTTCTGGAGTGAAATTTTTATGTTACTCGGGGGGTCCACTGTACACTGAACTGGTCAGGCTTAGGGCAATTCAGGAAAATACACTTTTCCAGAAGCCAAAATTTGGGACTGTAGTATACACATAAAAATATTAAAAATGTGAAAATCACAGTGCCCTCATAAATTTAGTGTGAGTAAATACATTCGATCCCATATTTAATATTTTAATCAGTGGGAAGCACTAAACCATAGAGGTTATAGAGCACCTGAGGAATGGGAGGTAATCAGGTTTGATGCAAGGAAAGGGAGATTACCTCCAAATCCTAGGATCAAGAGCCCCTCGGTGGCAACAAGGAACCCTTCTTGAGGGGTCTGCATCCCATAACACTCAATGCATGCAAGAGACATAGAAGCTATACCGTAAAACCTTCTTGAGGAAGAAGAGCTGCAACTCAACTTCCTCAAGACACCAAGGAACTATTGCTCAACCCTCACAAGAGGTCCAAGAGCTGGAGAACAATCCATTCAAGAGGTTCTGGACCATAGTTTAATATACCCTAGAACCTACTAAACTACAAACAAATAACCAGTCATGGCACTGCACCTTTTTATTCCCTACTAAATATGTCAAACTTCAACATGCCATAAAAAGATAAGTTTTCATTATTCTTAATTTTTTGTTATAAATATCTGGTTTTTAATGCTCTAAAATCCTGAGGAAAAGTTCTTTTTTTTTTAAATAAAAAAAAACAGTAAAAGAGATCTGTTATACCAGATTAAAGTAAATTTGTCAAACTTAAACATGCCATGAAAAGGTAAACTTTCATTATAAAATAAATTCTATTATATTTTAGAACAAATTAGTTACAGAAGGGCTATCAATATCAACAATACACATCTTAAAAGTTGATTAAAATAAAACTGGTAAACTGGCACCTTTGTAGTTCAATAATAATGTGAACTTTATTAAGTAAGATACACCTGTGCTGAAAATCAGAAACCAATTAGAAGCATGCTCAATTTATCACACACACAAACCAATGTCACAATCTGTTCAATACAATTGGCAAATTGGCACCTACATAGCCCAATAACAATCTGAACATTCCTCTTCATGTGCTATGCCAGCACTAAGTTTTTAGCCGATCAGAAGAAATGTTCTCAAGTTATCACAAAGTAAACCTTGGAGGAAGAAAACCACTAATGGTATTTCAATTCAGAGACATTTTATAAATGAAATTCGTAATGACTAATTCACATGATGAAGTCTTGTTAATTCAGCCCCTCATGCTGAGCTCGTATATAAGTAACTGTACTTTTTTTTAATCCTTGAGTGCTTTGTTGCTGTGCAGTTTTTCCCCAATTGCATTAATATTAAACTCTTAGTGATCAATCAGCGCCTGTGGAATGGAAGGCAATTGGGTTCGATCCAAGGGGAGAATAAGTCCGATTCCTTGGATCAAGAGCCCCTCATCAGCATCAAGGAACTTCCCTTGAGGAGCCACTCACAATTAGTCTGTAGTTCTGTGCCAGCTCAAACTACACACGTCATGACAATTAACATTTTTTTTTCAACTCAACCATTTTTCGCATCACTACAGAGAAGAAAATGCCATATAAAACCTTGCCAGACTAATCCGTTTCTGACTAAACTTATATTCCCCCCACAAACGACAAAATTCAAGCACATAATGAAACAAAGTTTCTACCTCTACAAGGAAAATTGTTAACAAATGTTATGCAAATTTTCTGTTTTGTACCAAAACTAACCTAGCAAGCATAATTATTTTTTTTAAATAGTATATATAATGTAAAATATATCTTAATTTACCAAACTTATCTCAGAATTCAAACAATAAAGTTCCTGAATGTGTGAGGTTGAATGTTTTATCTGAGTCACCTTGGTGGGAGCCGGCTGCTGTGGTACTAAATAAATGTACAATATTGTTTTGCTTGGGGAGTGGGGAGGGATGTTGAAACAGCCGGTTTAATTACTTTGTTAAGAGTTAAGCCTCTCGAGTGTAGGTGTGTGATTAAAGTCGCCGTTCACCTAAAAACTAACATTTGATATATGAAGATTGTGAGATAAAAGTTACAACTTTCGGTGTATACCCTGGGCGGGCAAATAACTGGAGTTACGGATCATATATTTCTTAGCCCTTTGACTGTTTCTGTC